>JAOUZG010043906.1:6016087-6058337 GCA_026289955.1 Argiope argentata | reverse complement strand
TCTTCCTCCGCTCTGAGCCTAGCTTCTTCCTCCGCTCTGAGCCTAGCCTCCTCCTCATTTCTGAGCTTCACTTCCTCTTCTGCTCTTAATCTGGCATTTTCTTCTTCATCCGGTAGTCCATCGTTTTCGGCTGAGTCCAATTGTTCTCCCTCATCAGTTGACTGATTATCTTCATTTTCATTAGGTTGCTCATCTATGTCCATAGGTTCTTCATCAGAATTTTGTACATTTTCAGAAATATTTCCTGCAAAATAAAAAAAGCATTAAAGTAACAAAAATTTTGGGGATAATAGAAATGTAAAGCTACAATCTGATCAATGAATGTCATTTATTAAAAATTGTAACACTAATATAAACACACCATACAAGAACTTCAATTAAAAGGAGCAAATGAATATTTCTTAATCACCTGTTTGAATTAAAATTTCTATAAAATAATAATAAAAAATATCTGGCTATTAGCATTTTGTATATAAAAAAAAGGTAGTTGGAAACACTATCAACTAAGGAATAATCACCTAGTTTTCATTTGATTATCATTCAGGATCACTTAGTAATTTATTAGAGCTCTAAAACTCAATTTCACAAATTTTACACCAATTTACTACACTCAGTAACTTCTGAAGGAAGTTACAGGATGATAATTTCTGCTGCTTGAATTTCTCAGCAATTGACAGTTTTTAAAGAAATTTCCTTGACTTCGGTTGTAACTAATATTATCAAAACTATGTCATTTTATTTTATTTTTCTTTAATTGCTGCATAAAATTTTCTTAACTTATGGGGGGGGGAGTTCTCTTGGCAAGCTCGAGGAAAGGATGATCCCTTTTCAACAGTTTTCAAATTTCTTTCAATCCTCACACAAAATTCAATGGGAACGGTCTTCCTGAAACATTCTCAAATATCATCAGATTGATTTTCTTCTTCTTCCAAGCATAAAACTGTGTCTTAGGCCAATTCACATTAAAATTAAAACAAAATTACACTGTAGCGACAAACTATATAACAAATTTCATTTATTTAAGTCATTGTGTTAATGAATTATTGCATTTACATGTATGAGAATGTACAGGTAGTTATCAAAATAATGGAAACACCCTAGATTTATAAAGAATTCCTTCATTAGTAAGGTGTATGACCGCCTTTGGAGTGTAATACAGCTTGGATTAGCTTTTAATCAATTCATAGAAATGTTGAATAGTGTTCAGAGGATATTGATTCTGTATTCAATGCTATAAATAGAGCATAAGGGCCATTAAAAAAATTTATAGCTCTGATATGTAAAAACTGATCTTAGGAGACACTTGAGGACATTTTGCTTCACTGAGATTAGCAACCCAAATAATACTCAAGCTTGAGCCTGAAACTATTATATAACTTACTTGTATTAGTATTATAAAATTAATTTAATTATTTATATAATTTACTTTTAGAATTAATCTTTAGGAGCCAAAAAAATTCAACATTCATAATAACATATTGACTGTTCTTTTTTTGCCTCACACTGCTTGTATATATATATATATATATAAATAAATATATATATATATATATATATATATATACACACACACCACTAGACAGAAAGTTAGTCAATTACCATAAGTCTGTTTGTCAAATTCACTCATAAAAGATGATGTTACAAAAACACATGCACATTACCCCTGTGCTTGAGAATGAAATGATCTGCTTCTTTCTTGTGAGTTCTCCCTAATCCACTCTGTTTACAAACATGCAAATCAGAGATGAACAGTAATTTTACAAGCAGAAAGAAAAATTCATATACAAATATAAAACAAAATCTCTATGTTCTTTAATGACAACAAAATTGCACTGACTTTTTACCATAGTCCATAAACTATGGTAAAAAATGACTTGAGCATTTAACCTAAAAATAGATAAAAAGTTGGAAAATTGGTCCTTTTCAACTTCTTTTTATTAGATTTTTAAAAAAAATGTTTTAGCAAAATAAATTTTAAGAGACAGAAGGAATGGATTTTGTAAATTCTGAGCAGTATTTTTTTAATACATTAAAATGTATAAGAAAGATGCTGCCCTTTCTGTTGTCAGCCGATGATAAGTAATTCTCCCAATGGAAGAACAACATACTGCTTTATTGTATTTTTACTTACTGTGCATGTGTTTGTAGAATTTGGCATGAAAAAAATTAATTGCTTATCATAGATTAATTCCAATATTTATTGCTCTTTCTTTTTTCTGATGAAAGATTGTGTGTTTTCAATTTATTTGACTGTTTTTTCTTTAGCTTTCCAAATTCAGGAAAATATTTTCATTTACCATGTTTCTTTGTGTAATTATCCCTCATTTTAATACAATATGAAGTGAAAAAGAAAATTTTAGGAGAGCCAAAATGGCAATTTATAACTGAATATGGAATGCCTGAATCTATCTTATGAAATTCTCACAAACATAAATCAATCATTTTTTGAGAATTCACTACCTATTGGTCAAATGTAAACCAAACATAGGTCTAATCTCTATCAGATATGCCATGGGCACATCACTTAACATGAAACAAAAATAAAAGTATTGTTAGAAATCATCAAAAATTAATATAAAGCAATTTTTATACCACACATTCAGAAATATTTAGATTGTCAAAAAGGTAAAAATAAGATATTTATCCAAAATAATTTACTAAAAATATAAATAGAAAAGCTGTTTTAAAATTTGAAAATACACACAAATAAGTCATTGCACCCTCTGCTCCACACTTGTTTATCAACTCTGTATAATTTGATATGAAAATTATGAATTCAGTTTGCTTCATAATATTTCTTTGTAAACTAGGGTGGCTGTTTTTCTTCCTGGTACTAAGACAAAACTATTTGGGGGGAGGGGATTTATACGAAAAAAAAAAAAAACATCATGCACAGAATGAGTATTGCTGATGCTTTAAATATTTCAGAAGGTTTTATGAAAATAATCACAATCTTGATAATACACTGAAGTGCTAGAAAAACTGGTACACCAATCTAATATTACATAGGGCCCCCATGAGCACACAGAAATGCCTCAGCAGGACATGGCTTGGATTCAACTAATTTGTGAAGATATTCTGTAAGTAGTTCACACCATGATTCTTGCAGAGCAGTCTACAAAATTATAGGAAAGTAAGGTGATGGAGATCTAAGGACAGCATATTGCAAAATATTCTAGATATGGTCAATAATGTTCATGTCAGGAGAATTAAGAGGTCAAGAGAGGGAAAGAAATTCAGAAGAATGCTCCTTAAGCCACTTGGTAGCTCTGAAGACCTATTGGGTCGTACATTATCCTGTTTGAATTGTCCACATCCATCAGAATGCATATAGACGGTCAGAAAGGATATTAAAGTACAGTTGACTTGTTACGGTCAAGTTTACACTTATAAATGGTCTCATTTCATGCTAACTGCACAAAACCTTTACCCTCACAGAGCCTCCACCAGTTTGAGCAGTTCCTTGTAGGCATGAGGGATCCATGGTTTCATTGGGTTTTCTCTACACCCATACATAACCATCCACCATGAAAACTTGACTCCTCAGACCAGAAAATGTTTTCCCTAGTCATTAAGAACCTAATGGCAGCATTGGTGAGTCCAAGTAAGGTGCAGAGTTTTGTGTTGCTAAGTCATCAATAGTACATGAGAAGGTTTACTGCTGTGAAAGCCTATACCAATTAGGTTACATTGCACAGTGCGTAAACTGACACTTGTTGATGGCCTGCATTCAAATCTGCAGCAACTTGAGGAAATGGTAAACATCTATCTTGTGTAACAATTCTTTTCAAGAGTTAATGATCCCGTTCTATGAAGGCCCTTTTCAAGCTACACTGTTGTCGGAGATTTGAAGTTTCATTTGAAATATGGTACTTGCGATACAATTTAGTGATGGTCAGGTGCGAAAATCAAAATTTCATCTCTTTGCGCTGTCAATTAGTCACCCTTAGAAATTGCTTAAATCTTGATAACCTGCCCTTACAACAGCAAGAATCAATGTAATAATCTGTTCAGACAGCAGTTGTCTTATATACACACTGTCAACTGCATCATGTTACGCTGATTAGTTGAACACCTCCATTATTTACATATGACCTGCTATACCAATTTTTCTGAAACTTCAGTGTACATCTTTTTAAGAATAAATTATTGAGACAGCTAGTAATTAAATATTAATATTAAGTGTAAATGGTTAGCATGGAATAACTGATAAGATTGGAAAATATACAGAATCTAATATCTGGACAATGAAAATATGATTGTGCCAATTCTAAATAATTAGCAGGGATTCAAATTACCATTAGCTGAAATAAAGCAAAATATTTTGGTAGAACTTGGCGACTTTTTCAAACCCCCTTGGTCACCCTTGGCGACTTTTTCAAAATCCCGCCAAAAGTCGCCATTCTGGCGACTTCGAAGCGAGAACCAATGAAAACAGAGCATAGAAAATGGCTGAAAAGTTTCGGTGAGGAATAACGAACTTCTGGATTGTAACAAAATAAAAGTGCAAAGCTTTTATGGGTTATGTTAAGAAATAAGAAATGTAAGGCATATTAGCATCCAAAAATTAGAACACTCCTTTCACCTTAGATTTACACCTCCATTCATAACCATCACTAACATCTTTCCTTGCACCAATTTCATATCTTTATTATATTTCGGACATTCATACCTATTCACAATCAACCCCGCTTTCATACAAAATTCAACCGTCTCTTTCCTTTCATCCAATCCATACAAATACCTTAAATTCACATGCTCATCATACCACATAACATCATTCTCCCCATGCAGCCATCACAATAAAATTCAAAGAACGTGGCAGCTAAGACAAAATCAACTTCACCATATATCACCGAAGTTCGAAATGGGGAAACTCAATTTCTGGGGAAATTCCAGTTTTCGGCAGGTTGCCGAAAAAAATTATTTATCGTTAAGGTTGCCAAAAAAATTATTTATCGTTAAGGTTGCCAAAAAAATTATTTATCGCCAACTTTTGAAAAAGTCGCCAAGGGTGACCATACAGTAAAGCTGAGCCAATATTTTTTTCATTTAAGAAGATAATTACAGGCTATGAAAAATAAACATTGTATTAAGATTAAGCAAATGAGATCAGAATTAAAATATGGTGATGGCTGCTAATCAATACAAAAATTAATTTGTATATCTACATATACTTTTGATTACAAGACAAATTGACTAAAATATTTTGATTCATCCATTCTATTTTCAAATCCCTTACCTAACAACTACTTATTTAGGTTTGTTTTAAAACTTAAACAACAAGTAATTTTTTTAAATTTAGAAGTAAATGGGAACATAATTTTATGGTAGGAAGTTTAAAACACAAGTAAATGCTGTATGATGGTTCTGTGAGACAACTTATGAAACTCCATTACACATTTATATTTTTAAAGTTGTTTTTCAAATACTGAATCTCTTTTATTTTGACTCCTAAAAATTAATTAAAAATTGTAATTATATAATACTTTTGAGATTCAGCATTATTTAATATGCTTATCTCAGTGGAGCCTTTAAGGCCAATTTTTACTTATCTGAACTACAAAATTGTTTATTGTATATATTTATAGATCTTTTAGTAAATAATCATTACATTTTTAATTTAAAAAATTACATATGATTTCACAAAATAGTTGCATGAAAACATGTAATTACTCTTTGCATTGTAAACAAAAACATTTTGACTTTTAAATGTAAAAAATTGATAAGTTTCATATCTTTTGAGTACTTTTTGCATAAATAATGAAAAGTATCAAAAATCATCTCGGCAAAAGCTAAGAACCGCGTTTCTGGAGCATATGCTGGAGAACACACCTTCATTCCTTCCCATACAAAAATTCTCAGTTGATAAGGAAAGAAATTATTAATGCAACTCAGACTTGAAAGTATTAAATGTTTTTTATTAATTAATTACATCTGTCAAATTCTAATCATTAAAATTAATACTACAACTGTGGCAATTACTAAGTTTACATAAACTATTCACCACATATATTTAACATTATAATAATGTATAGAGATCCACTTCATAATACTTCCTGAGTTGCTTTAACACAAAAGCAAACAAGTACAATAACTCTATCAGCCTTTTGATGAAATGGAAGACATAATCACTGAAACATTTCATTGTTGAGTAGCATTCAAAAGAGGTATTAAATTATTGTATGAAAACTGTTTTAAGAATTATTTAGGATGTGAATAAAATTTTTCTTGGACAAGATAATTTTGATTAATAATAAAATGTTTTAACTTTACAAAGTCCCTTTAGTTTTTAAGTAGTTTACGAGTGATCTCCAATAATAATTCACTCTTTAAAAATGAGAATAATCAGTTTAGCTATCAAGTCAGCGGTTATAAAAAAAGTTTGTTTAGATTTTAAAAACATTATGGATTTGTTTAAAGAATATATCAAAATAACCTAGTAGAAAAATACGAACAATCATTCATGGATCAGAAATAATAATGAAATATATATAAAACTATATGAAAAAGTCTACAAAAAAGTAATAATATTTTTAAATGACAGAAAACTTCATATATAAGTAACTTGCAACAGACTGGATACAATGTAATTAGCAATAATTCAACAATTATTTACCGGCGAATTACGGAAACAAATGTAAACATACCGTCATTCTGATCAGAATTTAATATAGCTTCTCGGAGTCGTTTGACTAGATCAGCTTTTAAACCTGATGTTGATAAACCACGACTTGATAGATGCTCTCTCAAATCTATCACTCGCAATTTATTAAGTGAATCTGGATCTAAATCAGCCATTTTTTCAAAAAAAAAAGATACTATAATCAACTAATAATCCAAACACGCAGCCATCAATATAATAAATTCACTTCAGTTCATTCATTTTTGATGCAAGTTTTCTATTTTACTGTGCTGAAAGAAGTTATTTGATATTTTCGAATGAATTCTCAACAATAAAATAATAATCCTATGTAGTATTTTTACAATTAAATAAGAGTTTTGTATTCGAAGAAAAGGTGTTTATGTTTGTATGTGTTGTATAATGGTTGTAATTAATTTTATCTTTGAGTTTATCTCATGAAATCTCATAAAACCTTATCAAGAAATATTTGGCAACAAAAATTACATGTTTGGTGTAAACAAACTAAATTTGAAACATTTTTGTGGTTAGATGGAAAAGGAAAAGAATATTTTTATTGTAGCGAATCATAATTGTTACTTAATCGTACTAAAAAAAATATGGCTTCATTTCAGAATTCTTTAGTTGCTGCAAAAATGTTGATTGATGCAATGGAAAATAAAAAAAATGTAAATAAGTTACTTTTTGCAGCTTTCTATTATTAAAACCTTTCAAAGCTCTTGCTGATTATTGTTCACTATATAACTTAAACAGATGGAGAAGAAGTGTTTTTTAAAAATTTTAGTTGAAGATATTTAATACGAAGAATTAAAATTAGTACCCAATTTATTTATTGATTAAACGTCATCATACGTTAAATGATTTGTGTATCTTTTCAAATTCATCCATACAAAAATACCTCACCTCATAATATTTCACCATCATTGTAACTAACTATTTTGAATGTATAAACGTCAATAATTTTATCGAAATATAAGACACATTTCAGTGCTGTTGAGGTCCCGCCTAAGTCTGTTTCACATATTGCTGCACTTTAAAATAAAATTTTAAATTGTGCATAGATAAGTTCCCACCTGTTATTTAAAACATCTGCTTAATTGTAATTGATTAATGTTTGAGAATTTTTAACCTTTATATATATTACTTAATAAGGAAATTTATTTTTAGCTTGTTATACATGATTATTTAAATAATTCCAAAAATCTAATATTCCTATTTACATTATAACTTTATAATCCTATTTATATTATGAATTTTCCTTCAATTAAAATGTTATCACAAAAAAGATATAAGTGATGAAGTAATAAAGTCTAGGGTTTGTTTCAATAAGATTTATTTTCGTAGTTCTTTTGAATACATCAAAGCTTTATATTATTAAATTTATAGTATTTCAAAAAAATTATGATATTTTATAATTTTAAAATTAAAAGTTGATGGTCTAGATCTATAAATTGAGAAATGCTGTATTATGTTTTTATACTTTTCAAAAGAAAATAAAAATATCTGCGTAAATTGAGAAAAAATTTAAATTATGCAGAACCACTGTAATCATGTATTAACTACATTCCATTGATTAAATTTAATCTTAACTGCTTGTTATTATGCAAACATAATTGACCAACATGACATTTTTGTTAATTAATTAGTAACTGCGTAATAATCACATAGTTGAGGTAAATGTAGTAAGGCCATTGAAAATGAACACATTCAAGATCAACTCAAGAATTTTTTATGTTCTCTAGCTTTTTTAAAAAATAATTATATACATTCAAAAAAACATTCTGGAAAGTTGGGAACCTAAATTTACTTAATCAACATAGATTTGCATACTTAACATAAAGAAAGCATATTGAAAATTGAAACAAAAGTTATTATTTCGCAACTTGCCTCGATTGTGTTAGAACCTGCAATCTTCTGCTCATGAGTTCTCCAACTAAACAACTGAGCTATGATGTGTTTGGTCGAGAAGAACAGTTTTCGCTACAATATTTAAGCATAGAAACCATTTAGATAGATATGCTCTGGAAATCTAAATGTAGGAACAAAATGCTTAATAAATGAAAAGAAAATTTTCTGACTTCAAATAATGCATGATGCTATAAAATATTCTAATTTGTTATCAAAATTTGCTACAGAACACTCTACGTTCTTTCAAATATTATCTTGCATTTATTTGTGATAGCAAATTTAGACACCTTTTGTTCTTTTTAAATATTATGGTTCTGTTGTATAATTTATGCTTTTTTTAACATGATATTTCTATAAAATATTACTTTTGGGGGGTACTTACTTTACTGTGGATAGTCAGCAAGGGTTATCGTCAAATAGTAAACAAATCGACCTATAGCTCACTGATGTTGATTACCCATTCGTTTCTTCCCTTTAAGTGTTTTGATCTGTTAGGTGTGAAGTGGTTCTTTTGTATTCACTTTGGCAAATAAATCCTAGTTTGTTTGTTTTTTTGCTTTCTCTGTAACCCGGTTTTCTGCTACCACTTTGGCTTAAAGTTCCATTTTGTAATAGAACTTTAGTATTTTTAAAAAAGAATATTAATAAAATTGAATAATAAAAGTTTAGTTATATGCTAATTAGTAAATCAATTATTCATATAATTAAACTTTTTTAAAGATAAATTATTGGTTTTAATAATCATTTTGTTTAAATACGTTATTTTTTAACAATATAAATAATTTTTTACTATTTTTTAAATATTTAGTGTCATTAGTTTAGACTTGTTCTATTCTTTAAGTTGTACTGAATAATTATTTCTTGCTTATTTTCAATTTTTTTAATTAATATATTCTTTTCCTTTTCAATTCAAGCTTCAATATAAAACTGACATCAATGTTGGTAAAAGAACTGATAATTTAAAAAATTGTAAGTTCTGTAAAAATGCCCCCGCCCCCCAAAAAAGAAAAATCAAAACTGTTGGAATTTACTTATTCCTATTACAGTTATATCTATGTAATTTTAAGACTTAGTTTGTTCATTATAATATTTTTATGCGTTCCTTTTCAGAGATTAGGTTGAAATACTAAGATAAAGGGAAGATGGGTGCCTAAGAATTTGTATAAAATTAGGAGTAACAAGTTGCATTTTTGTAATCTTTTGTTGATGTATTTTTATGAAAATAAAAAAGTCCTTTATAAAAATTATTAAAAAATACCATTCTTATTTTCTGCATACTGCTGAAACTTTTACACCAATAAAAAGAAGTATTAAATATGACCTTTTTAGAGGATCATCTTCAAATATTAGTTTGATTAAATTTATTGATATAATTGTTATAATTTTTGTTTACCAAAGATATAAAAAATTACATTCTCTCTATTTTAAAAATTAATAATTGGAAAATATTGGGAAATATTTGTATTGTTATGCAATTATTGTTAACAAGTACACACACTCACACATATATATATATCAATGGATTTCAACTATTTTTGTGTCATGGTATCCTAAGAGTTCGGTAAATATCGCAAAATAAACTTTGTATAGCTTACAGAAGTATGGATATTTTCAAGCTTTTTCATTTAAATTGTCGTTTTTACTGTTACTTAATCAATAAATGAAAACATTATTTGAATAAAAACTTAAATATATCAGGCTGGCTTCTAAGGGGTACAATTCTTGTAAGACTGAAATGCAAAAGTAAGTTGGGATAAAGAAAAACAAACCTATAATTATAAAAATTTTTAAAAAAAGTTTTCTGGTGGAATTAAAGTAACTTTTTTTTTTTTTTTTTTTTTTTTTTTTTACAATTTTGAATGTGTTTGAAAAGATGTAGAGAGAAATCTATTTAAAGAGTTCTTCAAAATTAAATCTGAAACTAACAAACTAAGCAACAATAGTGTAATCTTTTAAAAAATTAATTAAGTTAATCCCTTGATAAGGTGAGGAGTGTAGCAAAACAAGGTAAATAAGGCTAATTACTTTACTTTATTCACTATTGTTTGGTTAATTTATTTTTATTAATGATTAACATATTTTTTAAAAATTAAATAGAATGGGGGAAAAAAAACCTCCCAATTTTATGACATTTATAGGCACTGTAGTTCTTTTAAATATTTTTAAACCCTTTTTTCAATTCAATTTTTTAAATAATCTTTTATAAGTATTGGATCTGAATTTATATTTAAAAAAATTGGAATTTCATATTTGTTTTCATAATTTGATTAACATTTAAATGTTGTTGCTTTTATCAAAACCAACAAATTCAAATTGTTTTCAGTATTAGTGTTTCTTTTTATTTACTAAATAATTACTTTTGGGTAAAATTTATAATATTTTTTTTTAGCATTCTCTGTTTAAAGTTTGCATAGATATTAGAAGTATGATGAATTGGAATTTCAACTTTAAGGAATTCATGGACATTGTTTATGAAGTTGTAAGTAAGACAGCAATCCGATTATGCATAGAAATTAATTTATGTAAATGCTTTAATTCTTGTTATAATCTGTATAGATAAAGCAATGTTTTTTGGGGTGTTACTTATGTAAATCTATAATTCTTGTCCTATCTTAATGAGATTTTGGGCACATGTTCTACAAAATGAGAGAAAGATAACCACCAGTATTTCAAAATCTAAAAATATAAATCTTAATCTTATAAAGGATAAGCATTATCTCGCATTCTTTTCAATTATGTCTGAAAGTGAAATTCCATTAATGATAATTACTCAATTTTTCAATAAAAAATTATCATCTGATGACATAATTAATTATAATACAGTATTTCCCCTATAACTTTTAGAACATTTTATTCATATGAATACATTTGTAGAATTATAAATAAAATTAAAATAATTGTACAATAATGTATCTGCTGGAAATTTTCTCTTTATTATGCATAAAACACACTTAAAATTTTATTTTCCATAAATAATGAAAATTTACCTACTATATAATATAATTTACTTCTTTGTTTTGAATGTTTCTTTTTTCATTAATTATTATTGTTATTGTTTGATTATTTTGCTCAAGGTTGCCACAACACCAGAAAAATACAAGGAACTTTTAAATCATCTGTAAAAAAAGAGGAATTTCTACATTTTTTTTAAATCAGGAAAAAACTCGACCTTTTAAGTTTCTTAAATAGAAAAGATGTTTTTTCCCACATCTAAGAAATATAAATCTCTTTAATCATTATAAAAATGAAAAAAGGTTTGCAATTGCTTTAAAAACAAAACAATATCATTTGCAACTGTTAAACTAGGGATCTCATTTCTAGCTGCTTTCCTTTTCTTCTGCATAGATCAGTCCAATTTCTAAAATATTTAGATATTTCTGAAATTACAATATTGTCTGCAAGCCACTGGAATACTAATGGACCTACTGAAACTGAAAAAAAAAAAACATTTTTTAGCTAAGAGTTTTATATTTGAGAATACTGCAAAGAATTAAAGCTTAATTGCATGCAAGCTTAATTGCATGTCCAAAAATTTGGCAGTTTTAAAAGCCTCATCTTGTTTAAATCCATGTTTATTGAAAAATAATGCAATATTATGTGAAAAGCCAATTATGGTTTGTTTGTTTTTTATCTCCCTTATGCCAAAATAAAAACTTCCTCTCCTTGTTTGTAACATGCAAAAATCCAATTAAATTTTCCTGTTAGAAATACAGCATAAATATTTAAAATTTCTTGATTAATTTAATTAACAATTTCATTAGGGTTATTTCTTTTCTAGTGTTTTGATGTTAAAGAATTTTCTGGATTTTGCATAATTATAAAAATAATTTAAATATTATTGCAGGGCACTTGTGACTGTGAGAAGTGGATTTACTATCAATAAAGATTTGCAAGTTGAAAATCTGAAATAAAGTTTTTTAGTGAGTCAGAGAACGTTGAATAATGACAATTTTTTTTTTATCGAGATGTCTTAAATATTCTGATGAATGAAGTTTGCCCCATAAAAAAGTGGGGGATTCTGCTTTTGGGTGCTCAGAGGCACTACTGCACCCCTCCTTCTGTAATGAAGGACACGAGAACAACAACTGCAATTGTAATTGTTTTATAAAAAGTAACTAAAATAAAAAATTTCTTTTTTTTACCCTAGTTTGAATAGACTTAAATTTTTTTTATATTGTTAATGATGATGTCATCATCAGTAATAATTATCAAAAACAACATGACTAGTCAGATTTTGCCATATGTTTCTAACATTATTATATAAAAGCAATATGTTTATTTTTATGTACAAAAGAAAAAGAATAGATGGAAAGAGTTATATTTTTTTTTATTACCTTATGTTTTACTTATTTCAAGATTGAATAAAAAAAATTTTATGGCAGGTTAAATTATTATTTTTGGAGAAATATTGAGCCACCACTTAATCCCACTTCCCAACATTATTTCTGTAATTAGCTTTTGTTCATTCATTTCCTCTGCACATCTCTCTTTTGCATATGATCCCACATATGTAAACTTCATATACATATAGGAAAAACACAGGACATTTTATTTATTTATTATTTATTGCCAAGTTACAACCCTGCTACTATGCTAATGTTTATTAGTTGAAACTTTAGTGGTTATTCGAAAACAAATAAATAAAGACAAACTTTTTCTCTTTTTGATAAATTCAGATGTGTAGGAAAAAAAATTAATAATAATGCCATAATATGTTTTATTTTTCCTATGATTATTAAAAAGATTTTTTTAATTCTTTTATAGCCTGATATTAAAATTGATGTTTTATGGAATCTGCATGTTTTGCAAGTTCTACCATTTGATATCTCTCTTTCAAAGTAAGTTTATGCTTTAACCTGGCATCTATGATAATTCATTTTGGAAATAGAAATTTAGATTAGATTTTCATGTTGCGCTTTAACAGATTCCTGGTACTTTCAAGTTTTAATTTTATTGTCTAATTATCCCAATATTCTAGATACATTAAAATTTAATTAGTTTGCATTCACATAAAAATTCACTTCTAAAACAAGGATAGGTATATTATCAAAATAATTTAATATATACATAAATAAGCAATGTTAAGGGCATCTAAAACTGGATAAGTGCTTAGCAAACCCAAGTGTATCACAAACTGGATAAATTATCAAAACTTTATTTTACAATTAAATTGATTTAAAAAATTGAAATTTATGTTGATATTTTATTTTTTTACCCACTATTGCTGACAGTTCATCTTATCATATTTTTAATATATTGGCTATTTTTTTAAAAAAAAGAAATTTCCTATGTTTAACTTGATGTTCATGATTTCCTTACTGAAGTGCTTTAACACATCAAATAGGAATGGACATTAAAGCTGTATTGTTTCAAGAAACTTTCACCTGTTCTGGTTAAGTGCACATAAACTTTCTTAATAAGAATCATATTCTAAGCCATCACAGAGACATTAAAAGCTTAGCTGTCAGGGTCTTCTACAATATTGTAACTTTTTATTCTTATTCTGTATATAAGCTGGTAAAATAAAAAACAAAATCTTGAGAAAGGGAGAGAAAATAAAAACCTGTTAAATTTGCCATCGTTAAGAAGACAATTTTTTGAACCATGAAGTGATATAAAAATTATTGTTGTGCAATTTATCTTTAAAAGTTACCACTCATGCACACACAAAAAAAAAATCTTGATTTTTATTAAATTTAAATTTTTAAAAAATCACTGCACGTTACACATTCTAATTCTTTAAAATATATTTATGCAAAGTTTGGTCAACTGACCTGTCTTGTAAATTGTCAACAAAAACACGCTTTTTCTTTGATAATTAGTAAAAAGGAGCTTTTTACAGAGTAAAATAAATTGTAATTGCAAACTTTCAAATAGTTTTTTCTGGTTTCTTTAGTAGGTTAAAATCTGAAGCAGTTTTTGATAAATTTCTGCAAAGTACTTGCAATTTGTGTTTAATGAACGCTACCAATGATGAAGCTTTGGAATTTATTCAACTTGGTAAGTACTACCATTTTTATTTCCTAATGCCTTCAACATCTTAAAAGTATTTTTGTATATATTTTATTTTTGAAATATACATTTACAGATTTTTTATTGTCTTTTTTTTTTAGGCTTGATAACTTATCTTATGAATAAAGCTTTTAATGGTACTGGAGAAGAAATTGAAAAAGTTTTGTCACCATGTGTTGTTTTTTAAGATTTAATTTTTTATTTGCTGAATCCAATAACCCTATTTAAATGAATAATGTATGTAATTTATCTTTTAGATTTGCTTATCTATAATACAAGGTTTCTTAAAAGGTAAATTTCTTTATTAATATCATTTCAATATAAGTTTTATATATATATATATATATATATATATATATATATATATATTTATATATATATATATATATATATATCACTTTTTTTCTTCTTGATAGAACTCTTCTCTTTGAGAAAAGAAGATGTGACTAAAGAGAGGTGAGCTTACTAATAATTTTTTTTTTCATTTAACTATGGAATGTTTAAAAATTGTCATAGAAATTTGAAATATATTTTAATACTAATATTTCAGGAATAGTAAACTTGAAGGCAGGTATGTACAGTTTTTTTTTTTGTAAGTAACTGATAAATTAAGTTTAAGACATATGATAAATTTATTTAGTAACTGTTGTAGGAATGTTATTGCTTTTTAGAAAGGATTAATTGACAGATATTGAAATAAATAAATGCGTGCAGTTTTATATTATCACTTTCTTACATGTTATTTATTTCATTCAGTTTTCTCTTGATTACAAAAATAATTGTTTGTTGTATAAAATATGTATTTCTCAGATTCAAAAATGATTTTAAAATTGCATGCAGCCTATTTACTTTTTTTCATTACCTAAATTACTGACATCATTGATTACTATTCTTTTACCTTTTTTAAATTGTTATTTGAAGTAGCTTAAATACTTGCATAAATATTTAGATTTAGAAAGACTTGTTTCATTATCATCTTTGAAACACTATCTTTCTTTTCCTTTTTCTTTTTAAATGTTAGGCTGGAAAAGAAAAAATAATCTTGATTACTTTGATATTTTCTTCTAAAAAATTTCTGATGAATTAGATGCTGCATGATTATTTTTTCATATATAAAGAGAAAATATTGTAATTATTAGAAAACTTGATGTTGAGATTCAAACAAATTCTGAGTACAAAAGAAAAAAAAATGGAATTATATTAGTTTATGAACAAGATACAATTAACAGGGATAAAATTTTATATGTGGCTTTTTCACTAAATTTTGCAAATTCCTTTCAAGTTTTGGAAAAAAAATCATGTATTAGAAGTTAAATTTACAGATTTATCATTAAAATCAAAGACTCTTTATATCTAAGGATTGTCATATTGGGCTGAAATATATATTGTTTTGAATGGTTTATATGCATATTTACTTTTTGTGTAAATGCAGTTACTTAAAATTGCAATGACTTAAGACAATATTAAAAGTATGAGATCTTATCATCAACATTGTAAATAGGAATCAAAATTTGAACCCAATGAGTAGAAGGGAAGGTACTCATAATGCATGCTCATATTTTTTGCAACGTTCTATCAAACATATAATGCTTGTATTGTTTTAATATATGCAAGAGTCATGGGAAATATTATCTGGCTAGTTTTATTTGAGGGATAATAAGACTTGCTTTATTATTATTTTATATTTACATTATCATTAGTGATATTTTAAAAGTTTTCATGAGGTATTTTGTCACATATATTTACAATTTAAAGTTTCTTATATAAGAATGTAACAAGATTAGTAAATTATTTGGTATAATTAAGTGAAAAATTCATTAAGTGATTTTTATAGAAAATAATATGTCAAGTTACTAGACTATAAAATAGTTTAAAATGTGCATTTTGTGACAACAGTTTATGTACTCTATGCATGCAATATCTAGTTAACTTTTATCCTTATATATATTTCATATAAGAAGTTTAAGATTCTTACATAAACAATTCCCTATTTTATGGTGATTATTATTTTTATATTAAGTTTCAAATGACACACACACACACACACACAATATTTTATTGCAATTTATGTTTTATTTATTTATTTTCATTTGATTTATATTTTCATTGCAATGAATATATTTTGGTTTTATTAGCAATGGTATTTACTAAAATAGTAAAGTCATTTTAAGTGGAAAAAAAATGTGACTTCACATTTTATTAGAAGAAAAAAAAAAGCAATTTATCTCTAATTCTTTGAATACTATTGATATTCTAGTGCTGTAATTTAACATTTATGTATTCATAATTTTGGTTTTTATTCAGAATGAAGACTCTCTTTTCATTATGGAAATGTGGACTCATTGAGAATAAAACTTTACTTGAATTCTGTATTTATTTTCTTCGTCAATTTCTGAAAAATCAAAATGCAACAAGTAAGTCATTGAATGTATCTAAAAATGCTGTATTTTTTTTGTAGTAAATTTATCAATTGATATGATAATGAAGGGTTTCATTTTAGTTCTCTAACTTTTTTTTTTTTGATAATTCTATTTTTGTTAAGAAATACTCCTAAAATTATTTTAGCTTCATGATCTGTATATTTTTATTTTTCTTATCTACTTTAAAGCTTATGATAAATAGTATAGCTGTGGAAATGATACTTTTTATTCTCATGATATACTGTATTCAATTTAAATTAAATTACATTTTGCTTCAGATTTAAGTTTAAAGTAAAATATGGTTCTCCTAAATTGTCATCATCTCATAGATTAACCATATCTAGTTTAGGTTTATTGAGATTCTTAAATGAGAATGAATGCATGACTCTTTAATTAGGGGGAAAAAACCCTACTGCTTGATATTTTATCAATATTGCCACATTGAAAAATAAAAAATGATGAGTGCATAAAAATTAATGAACATATGATGCAGAAGAATGTAAAAACATAGCAAAATTCGCTATAGCTGTGATTTCATGCATTCCAATATCTTGATACCTCTCTTCTAGCATTCTTAATTAGCTTAATCTATCATGCTTGGTAATACATTTAGTAATCTTAAAGAAAACAACTATTATCAAGTGGCATAGCAGGCATTGATGTATTGGGGATATAGCTTAATTTTTTCTTCTCAGCCATCATTGGATTAGTAAAGGCAAATAGTATCAGGCTTGATAATTTTTTTCCTTCATTATATTTGATGTTTATAAAAAACATAAAATGATATTTTGTTGTCATAACACCCAGGCTTTAATCTCCCAGTTACTTTGCCACTCTTATAATATTAATCAAAATTTTAAATGCTAAGCAGGGGTCACAAATTAACCCTTACTTATCCAACTACGCCTTTCCCATTAATTTGAAGGCAGTTCCTACTGAAAGTTAACTTTGCATTGATTATTAATGTCTGGAAAACAAGCATTTTATAAAGCTTGATAAACTTGTTAAATAACATATTAACTTTTGAACAGTTCTGTATAACCTTTTCAGTAGTCAATAAACAATATTTTTGTATCATTTATTAACTGATAAAAAAAAAGTGATTGTATTTTGATATTAGTTATAGTATACAAAATGGTACTATCAAATATATCCAAATTAATAAACTTTTTTTGCTATTTTACTTTTTTTTAACACTTTGCTGATATTTAATTTCAACAAAAGGAAAAATAATTTTTTAAGTGGAGAGTGCTAAATTTACAAAAGTTTTTAAATACATTTACTGATTTTTTTAAATAATAATGTTTTTTATGAATTGAATGTCAATTTTATCCAATGTCTTTTGATATGTTATATAGTATATAATGAATTCTTCTGCTTATCATAATTGATCTTCTTATATAATATGCTCCAAAGCCTTTCTGTAGTTTCTAAATTGAATTTTAACCTATCAAATCAACAATCTGCTGTCATCTTGATTATTATTTTTGAAACAAAAACAATTTATAATATATAAACAATCACTATCGTACTATATTATTATAATATATGCCTGAAAAAAATATTTACTTTCATGTGTATCAGTTATTTCTTCTTAATACTTGCACTAAAATTATAGATCTGAAAATTCAATATATTCTTGTTTAATATTAATGTTTAATCATCTAGGAAATAAAGTTAATAATAAGTAACATTTTTTTTCTTTCAAATTCTATATCTATACTTTTATTATAAATGTGAAAGTTTGGAGTTAATGATGTAAGTCAATCATGCCAAAACAGCTGAACGAAATTGGATGAAATTTAGCTCAGATAAATTATAGGCTGGAAAAGAACATAGGATAATTTATTCTGGTTAATTGAGTGGTTAATATTTTGTTAATTAAAGACTAACTTTCCCGACAAATGAGAAAGCTTCGATTTGTTGTTGTTTTCCGCGCTTGAATGAGGTTAGGCTTAACATATTCTCAAACGATTCTGTTTATTTTCTTAGTGTTTGATGCATTTAAAACCAAACTTTGTTAATTAATCGTTCTTTGGGATTCATTATGAAGTACTTTTGAATTAAAATTTTCTATTCTGTATTGTGTTACCTCAACTGATGTAGAAAATTCACGCATGAGCATTGCTGTTTTGTTTTATTTCAGGTAATTATTTATTTAAATAAAAGGATTATTTTAATAAAAATTATTTATTTTCATTAAGGAGCAATTATTTTATTCGGTTAAAAATCAATTACAATTTCATCAGAATAGAAAAAAAAATTTGAAAACATCTGCTCAAGCGTTTTAAATCGTTTGTACTTATTTCACCGTTTTTCATTTTAATACATATTATCTTACCATTCTAACGAATAATTTGTGATTTATTGTTCTTTTCGTGGATTTTCCGGCAGAAAGACGTTTTTATCTCTGAAAAGTTCACCTGTTTTTTTTTATAGAAATTCTTAAATCCTTTATTGCTCCTAAGAAAATTATTCTATCCAATTTCTTCTTAAGAAAAACCTCATTCTGTAGTGGTGAATCTATTTAAGAACAAGTGTATTCCTTTTTTTTCTTTTTCTTACACTGTTCTTGTGTTAATATAATTCGATCTTTCCTGTTCATTTCTCATGATTTTTTTTATCTTGCTGTAAGTATTCCTTTTGCCTACTTTCATTATTTTCAATTAAATTATTTCGAATGTATTTCATATTACTTCAATTATTGATTTTTTTTTCTATCTTTCCGTTAATTTGCTGCATCGTTAATCGAATCCTTACGATTGGAAATGCTATTGCTGCCGTTCGCGCCGCATTCGACCATTTCGCTAAAATTTGTGTCAAACTATTTTTCGGGCGAAAATGACTGTATATAAATGCTGTTCCATTGTGTGTTTTTGGAATTAAATTGCATTTGTGTTAACTATATATCTTTCATATATTTCGTTAGCAAATAATGTAGAATTTTGCCAAATTTTCTCATATTTCTTTGGCGATTGTTCGTTTGTGCCCTGCAAACGGAAAAGTATCGTTATAATTTTAAATACATACTTTTAAAGTAGTTTTTCCCCCACGCTAATGAGATTATACGTAACATGTTTTCGACCGGTTATTTCAAACGATTCTGTTTATTTTCGTAATGTTTGGTAAATTTAAAATTAATAGATCTTCAGAAATTCTTCTGTATAAAAATAAAAAATTTCTAATCTGAATTACATTACCCCAAATGGTGTTACAATTCACGTCTTTGCATTGCTCCAATTGACGTTAAAAATTTATGCATGCATATGAATTGATAACATTTTACATCGTGGTTAAACTGTCTGTTCTCTCATATACATATCAAAATTTCCATGTGTACGAAGTTGCAGGTAAAAGCTAGTTCATATATAAGTACAATCTCCCTGATAAACACTTTTTGTGATAATTAGTAATCATTGCTACATGTATTATTTCAAGAAGAGCACAAATAATAAAAATAATTTGAATTTACATTAAAGCATGTAGATTTTATTCTGATTTAACATTTTCAAACTTCTGTGAAGGTGTTATATGTGCGTTTTATTACTATTTTTATTGTCTTATAGTTAAGTACATCTAAAAAGTTCATGCCATAACTTTTGTGATAGAAATATAAAGTATCTAACAAATAATCTGTTTATTTGCTTAACTCTGTTTTTAAAGTTCTTTTAATATTACAAATAGAAATTATTTCAATTTATTTTAGTCAAAATGGCATTTATTAATTTCTTAATTCAAAACAGGGTTTTCATTGTTATGGAAAATAACAAAGCAATTAAGTCTATGTTTTTATTTTCTCTTTATAGTGATGGAAGCTTTTTTTGTACAAGAACATTGTAAAAGTCATGATGATCCTTTCCATATGACATTTGTGATAGAGCAGGTTTTGTATCTTTGAGATATTTCATTTTCAATCATAAGAATTCTTGTGACTTTGAGACAAATTTTTAGAATAATTGGAATCTTGAAGAGTTTGAGTATCCCTACCATATGCATGTAATAAACAACACTGAAAAACTAAATAATTACTTGTCTGTCCAACAGTACATAATAAAAGCAAAAAAAGTTATTTAATTAGAAAGTATTTAATCAGGAATCATTTCATACCAAACAAATACACTTTATAACAAAAAAAAAATCGACTCATCAAGAAGCAATCATTCGATTACTTTAAAATTTGACTAGATATGCAAATTATTAAATTTTGGTGTCCAATGAATGAATAGTTTGATCTCCAGGGCATCGGAACTGTGCATCCAGTAGATGTACATAAGGAGCAGTTCTTCAATTGCTGTTAAATTTTTCGGTTTGATTGCAATTCAGATTACCTTTCAACAACTTAAAAATGTATCGCCGCAAGGTTCGTGCTCATTAGGAGCAACTGTCAGAGTTTGACAGAGGTCGCATCATTGGATTGAAAGAGGCCAGTTGGACAAATCAGAGAATCGCGCGTCATTTGAGTGGAAGCAATGCTGGCAAGGATGGGTGGAAAATAGTGCAGTGTTCAGAGTGAGGATGGTAGCGGTCGACCTAGAGCCGCAACAGATCGTATGAACAGTGTGATTGTCCGATCAGCTGCCACAACGCCTTCTTCATCTCTATCAAGCATCAGAGGTTTAACCCAAACACGAGTGTCCACCATGACCTTTCACAGACAGTTGAGACAGCGAAATCTATACTCGCGCCGACCGTTACGCCACCTGCCACTTACGCCTGCACACTACCGAGCTAGATTACAGAGGTGCATGGCTCGATCAGGTTGGAATGATGCCGACTGAGGACGTATAAGAAAGAGATAATGAACAAAGAAAATTTATTACAGTGATGCTACTAGAATTTAGATTGTTACATTAATTCTTATAATATTTCAACACTTATTCTTATTTGTTTGCTTGTCATGTCATAATCAGAAAGGCATTAAATTTTTAACCAATACGAATTCAGTGAAGAAAGATAAGATAATTTTTTCTTATTAATGATTCACAGAACAATGTAGAAAATCTTAGATTTTATCAATAAAAAAGTGTTTTAACCTCTTTAGTTTTGAATGAAAAAAATTATACCAGTTATTATTTTATTTAAAAAAAATTTAATTAATGATAGCAGAATTTATTTAATTTCTGCTATCATTAAGGATTTTTCAGGTTTTATTCATATAATTTTGGGACAAACTGGTTATTTTGTAAAAAAAATTCTCGAAATTCAGTATATTATGGTAAACATACAAAATGATTTTTTTTTTTTGAATTACCTATGACATCTAACTGGACAATATTTTTTATTCATAATTTACTTATACTGTGGACAAATATATGAGAAAAGCAATGAAAACAAATCAAAATGTTAAATAAAAAATTGTCTGCATTTAATTTCTTGGGATTTGAAGTGCATGGAAGTAAGAGAAATAAATTCTGGATGCTGCATTCAAATACATCCTTTCATAAGTATAAATATTTTTAATTATTCATTTAGTTTTTAGTTGTTACGTTTATATGCTAAACTTTTTTTCCGAGGCATATTAGCATAAAATACTCTTATAAATTATAAACTGAATAAATGAAATATTTTCTTTATAGATAATCAAAAACTTGATGCCAGATGATGTAGTTTGCATTTTATTTGAAGCTAACTTCGAAAACACAGTTAATTGGAAGAATTATATTGTTATTCTTGAAGCTTTCATTAGAACACATGATGATGAATCCAGAATAATTTTAAGTAAATAATTTTTCTTATAGAATCAGCATTTTTCCATATCTTAGCAATTGATTGTTTATTTGTATTCAGCTATCTTAAAATACTTATTATACTTAATGTGCTGTTTATTTTTAACATTTTTTTGTGACTAAGTTGAATTTTTACATTGATATTATTGTTTTAAACATATGTTTATAACCAAAAAAACTACAAAATTTAATTAATTTTATAAAAATTACATATTGGGTATCATTTATAAAATAATTATCAAAAATGTCAAAGCTTTTATATGTTTGATGATACATGATACATTTTTTTAATAATAACATCAACTTATATATAAGTGAAAGGTGATTTATCAAGACTGTAATGCAAATGTGAAGATTTATTGGACAGCTTTTTTAAATAATTGAAGAAAACTTTTTAAAAAAAGTGATGCTCAAACATCATTAACATATCAGTTAATCGTTACATGTTCTTAAATACTTCAGCATTATTTTTTAAAAATTTCCTTTGGACCAATACAAACTTTTTTCTTTGTAATTTGGTTGGAAAGTTACTTTTATTAATTTAATATTATTACTGGATTACTTTTGGCTAAACTAATTATTTTATATACCTCATTGGGTTTTGATTTTATCACAGTTTAACTTGAGGTCCTTCCAAATATGAAATAAGGATGCCACTTTTTGGTCATGTCATTTATTGACATGAAATTTTATTCAGCCAATCTCATATATAAATGTTTTATTATCTTTTACTTATTTTAAGGGCATTTGTATTCTGTTTCATTTTACAGATTTTGTTCATGCCTATTGATATCATACAAAATTCATATAATAATAATTATTTAATATTTTACAAGAAATGCTACACAGTCAGGATGCAACATTTCTTGAATTCTTTTTGCATATTTTATATCGCCATTTCAAAATAAAGTTATTTTGACTCTCTTTCCATAAATAATGCTCTTCTTTCCTTCAGTGTAATTAACTTCAACTAACTGAGAAATAGTTAGAATTAGATAGTTTTAGATTAAAATAGATTTTATTGAAAATTATAACTCCTATTATTATTTGAAAAAGGAAAGAGAAGATAATTTCCTTTAAAGTATTTTAATCATCCATTAGTTTGCTTTTTATTATTATTTATCATTATTTCTTTTATAACTGTATTGTTGTTTTTATGATTGAGGCTGGATGATGCCGGAGTGGGTAATTTAAAGATTTAAAAACTTGTGACTCTTTTTGGCATTTTTGAAAGTTTCACAAAGTGTATATTTTATAAGACCATTGAACATATATAAACGAATTCAAAAAGTTTAATATTAACCATATCAGATGCTGTCCATTGCATGAAAGTAGCAATTGAATTCTGGTCAAACAGTGCTGAAGGTTGGTCTTATTAATTATTGCCATAATATCTATATAAGCAAATTGTGATATTTTTGTTTATTTATATCTCTATTACATTAAACGAAATTGAGTTTCGAAACATTTTTTGATACATAGCATTTCATATTGTTTTATCTGTAAAATATCTGCAGATATTGCAATGACTTAAATTTCTATGTCTGATATTAGTAATCTTTATTAGTTTAATCTAATCTAAAAGGTTAGATCTTAAAAATTGTTGTAAATATTTTAATGTGATTAATATAATGATTATGACTACTAAGATACTAAAATTTGAAAAAAATAATATGTGAATGTTAAATATACTTATGCCCATAATTTAAGGATAATTTAGAGCCACACCAAAATCAAACTCTAAAATGCATATATCACCAGTAAAATGACTACACACATCTTCAAAAATCATACGCAAATTGCAGGAAGTCTCTAAATGACACTGATAGTATGTCACAATGACAAGAGAGTGATTAGAAATGCAGGCAAAGAAGCTTTATAACACTTTCAGTGCAATAGCCACATAGATATGACCAAAAGGACACTGGAATGCGATGTCCCCAGCTGGAAGTATTCGAGGAACTTGGAAATTGTCCAGAGTGTCTAGGCTTTGGCAGCAGTTTCAAGATAATAGTAATATGAGTAGATATTACAATTCAGATCCCCCTTGGGTGGCCAACATTGAATGAGGACGAGTATTCAACAGTTACTACCAAAAGAAACAAAGTTCAGCATCAGACTTGTCTTGCCAGCTCTCTTCAGTTACTGGCATGACAGTTTCAAGGCAGACACTTAGACAGATTGGTTTATATCCTCTTAGGTCTGTCGGATGCATTCCACTTACTGCAACTCACTGTGGCCTGCGGTTAGCCTAGAAGAGCAGCATGAATTATAGACACTACAACAATGGGCTTGTGTGATGTTTTTCAATGAGTCCAGGTTTAGCTTGCAGTCTGTTTCTCGCTGGAGTTACATATGAGGAGGGCCAAGTACCTGTTACCACCAAGAGAAAGTATTGAAATACATGGTCAAGGTCTTGGGGGATTGCTTGTTTGAGGTGGAACTATTCTGGGTTCCAGAACTGACCTGCATGTTCAAATTGAAACCGTGATAGACCAAATCTGTTGGGACATCGTTCTGGAACAACCTGTAGGTTTGTTTTGGGGCAGAATTCGTGTTTATGAATGACAACATCAGTTCTCACCTCGCAACCTTATAAACAAATACCATTGATTGGAGAATATTACCCAAATGAATTGGCCAGTATTTCCACCTCATGTGAATCTAGTGGAACATGTATGGGACATGTTTAGCTGGTGAATTACAGCCCTTGAATCACCTAGTACATGTCTACCGGAACTCCGGAGAGCATTGTTTGATGAGTGGTGTTATATTTCCCAAGATCAGATCGATAATTTGATACTTAGTAGGCCTAGACATTGTAGGGGCTGTATTTCATCGTTTGGGAGACTTGCTATGTATTAACCATCATACAAAAATAATAATTTTTTAAAATTTGTTCAAGGGAGCAAAAAATTGCAATTTTTGATATTGAACATATAGTACCTTTTCTGCTCTTTACCTTTTGTGTAATAAATAGACTTTATAAATAAGTCATATTTGGTTTGCTTCTGACTCTTTCTTTTCCTGAGCTCACATTATCCTTAATTTATGGTCATGAACGTAAATGAGCAATTTAAGTGTTAGACATTTTGTTGAATTTCTTGTGGTACAAAAGGATTGCAGCATACCTAAAATTATTACTTTCTTATAAGCAGCAAAATAGCCTTATAGTAGAACATTTTTTCTTTTTTTATTTAGAGCATTTTTTTTCTCTTTTTTCTTTAAAATAATGAAATATTTAAATAAAGTGTAATTAATTACTTGTAATTTGATAATTAGAGTTACTGAATTACTTTATTTAAGACAGTTATTATTATTTCTTCAACCAAATTTCTCCTTTTGTCTTAGGAAACAATGAAGATCTTGTAAAAGAATCTTTCCAGCATTTGAATCAAAATGCTTTGAAGAAAGCTATTATCATTGGTCGCCAAACAGCTTTACATTCTAAAGAAGCATTTTCCATAGCTTACAAGCAATGGTTTCTAGTACTGTAAACCTTTAATTTCTTTTTGATTTGAATAATTCTTTTGAAGATTTATAAAGTGTTCAAATTTGAAAATAGTATTATCCATTTAAAATTTATTGAAGAATATGAACTTACCCTTAACCTTTGTGGAATTATTTTTTCCCTTTTACAAGTTATACAAAATCATATGATATTTTCCTTCATCCTTTACAACACGGCACACATGAAACTAATACTAGTGATATCTTTTCTGATAGCACTCATCTCATTAGTGTAGTAAGCAGTTTAGAATTTTGTGCCCTCTATAGTAAAATATAAACATCTTAGATTTCTTGCAAGTACTCCTGTTATTGCTGTTATATTTAATTTGCTTATTGCTGTTACCTTAACAAGAAAGAACACATGAGTCTTTTTGCTCTAATTCTGTTAAAGTAAGATCCTATTTGTGAATTTAAATTCTGTATTTTATATTATTAATTTATTTTTTATCCTTTTTGTGCAAATAATTTTCAAAGTAAATTTTACATTTCAATTAAAATTATTTATTTCTATGTATTATATTTTCAGAATCAATTTGGAGACTCTGTATATAATAAAAATCCTCAATATTTTTCATTTTTTATTCAAGTGTTATCTGAGTTTGTGCCTTATGAAAGAAATGTAGAAATCATGAAGGTTTGTTGATACTATTAATATTTAAGCTTTAATTTCATTCTATTGCCAGATTGTTGTATCTTTTATTATTTTTTTTATTTCATTTCTTATATTCTTTCCTTTCTTTTTAGATGTTTCTGGAAAGACCTTTAACTATTCCTTCTGAATGTCAATCCATCTATAATGACTATACAATTTTACTGAAAACAAGGATTAGAGATTTAGAGGTATGATTCAGTTGAAATTTCTGTATGAGATCATTATTCTTGTTAGTGAAAAAATCTGTGATACCTTAAAATTTTTTTTTATATTAATTAACAAATTTCCAATATTTATACCAAAAATCCTAATTACCATCATTGCAAAATTTAAGCATTTTGTGTTCCTAGACAAGGTGTATCAATGAAGCTCAAAATAAACTGTTTTTAATTTTTACTTTATGAAAATGTATATGCTTTCATTTATTTATTCATAATGATTCAAGATTGCATACCATACATTTGTTTGCTTAATATTATTTCAGCAAATGTTAGGTGTCTGTAATTTTGTAAGATAAAGTAAATAAAATGAAACAAATATTGATCTTACTAATATTTTAAAAATAAATACTATTCCTAAAACTTTATAATTCACAGAACATGTACATTTGTACAAATTTATTTGGTATCTTGGCTAATAATTTGGCATCGTAATTTTTAAAAAATCTGCTTGTTTAAAGGCTTTTTTAGTCAAAAGACTTTTGGCAATTGCCTTGTCAGAATTTTTCAGTACATTACAATACTTAATGAAATGTGAGGATTTTTGTCACTAATATTTATTTCTAATTTTAAGAAGCTTGCATGCTTTTTTTAGTAATTATTATGCTGGTTGAAATGTGATAATATATTTCCATAATTTATTCTAGCTAAATAATTTAATAATATTTTTCATTAAATGTTTCAACTATAATGGCGAGACGTCATCAGGTAGGTGACTCGCTATTTCCCAACCACTAAATTTAAAAATAAATAAATAAATAAAATTCTGTACTAAATAAAAAGAAACCTAAAAGACTCTAGAACTCTAACAAAGTTGTTCGAAACATTTTATCTTTATGTCAGTATCATTGCATTTTTTAAATTTAAAATTTTTAAATAATTTTACTGATTTATTTAGAAATTGTCTATGTTAGGAAATAGGCAGATGAAAAAAATGGAAATAACTTGTCAGTTTTTATGTTTTTTACTCTTAGTGAATTAGTTTTCCCCCTCTTTTTCATTCCAGCCTCAAATACAACCTGAAGATGTAATTAATAAACTTTTGGTAGCTTACCAAGAAACAGGAAAAATTCCATCATATGTCTTGGAAGCAAGGTAAAACTAAGTATAGATCTATTTGAATTAAATATCTTCTTCACAAAATTTTTTTACTATTAAGTTGTATAGATCTTTATTTTTTATTTGCACAGAAATATCAAATGAAAATGAATACTGCCAAGATAATATTTTAAAACAGTTTATTTTTTTCAAAGTTTTCAAGTATTTATTAGTTTATTTTTTTTTCAAAGTATATTGGAATCAATCAATAATATTTAATGCTATATCTGAATATTGCTTGTAAAATTAAGATATTGAAATAACAACTTTTTACAATATATATATTTCCACTTTTGTGCTCAAATTTTCTTAAAAGTAATGAACTGAATTTGTACATCCATCAATTTATTACAGAAATTTGTGTTTCTAATATAGAATTATACAAATTAGCTATTATGTATTATTATGCTTTTGAAGCTAATTAATTACTTATGATTCATATTGTAAGTTAAATCTATCAAACATTTTTTGTTCTTGTCTCTTTATAATGATTTTGATAATTAGACCCAAAAATATTGGCTTAGCTCCCTCAGTTTTTTAAAAAAATTATAGTTCTATGTAGTGCTTTTGTCTATTAAGAAATGACATATTGATTGTGTGCTTTTAGAAAAGGTCAAAGGAAAAATCTGTTTTGGTGGCAGTAAGAAAAGGTGAAATTAATGTCTTATAATAATGATTAATAACTTTTTCTTTTTACAGTCTTATGCAGAAAAATTATTTCTTGAATGTATTTTTGCCAGTTCTACTGATTCCAAGAGTGGTAAGTTTCAATGCTCATTTTTTTTAAAAATTTTATCAGCTATACTATAGTTTAACTAATTAATTAAATTGTTAATTTTTTTGAAAATAACATTTAAATTTATGTTCATTTATTTTAGTGTATAGAATCTATGAAATAAGTTTACAAAATTTTAAATTTTTCTGTGTTTTTCATTTTTTTTTATAATCTATTCTGAATACTGTGATTTTATTTAGTTTGTTAAGAATCATTGTTTAAGAACCTTTTGCTTTAAATTTGTTAACTTGATTTTCACTTGAGGGGTAAAAGTGTACTTTGCTCCTATATCTTAAATATTGATAAAATAGTTGATTTTCAAAATGAACATTGGGAGATTCGTTATTAACAAAAAATATTTCATGAATTTTGGAAAGGCATAAGGTTGGAATCGTACAAAAAAAAACCCCTACTTATTTAAATTATGCTCCTGAAAATTGAAAAAAAAAGAGGGATTTGACAGATTTTTGGAATAGTAATTTTATACTAGGGAAGTCAACTAAGATCAATATGTCTTCCTGTATTGACGATAGTCTTGTAGGACCTTTATTCTGAGAAAACCCTAGAATCACAAATGAGAAAATTGCAGAGAAGCTGAATATTGGTCATTTGACTATTTTTTCACCATTTAAAAAAAACTTGGTTATGTTTTTAAGCTCAATAAGTAAAAAAGTGGTCAATTTCATGAATATGGCCATTTTTTGGACTAGGAGCCTTGATTGAACTGTGCAGTAAAAGTTTATGCAAAATCAATTTTATATAGCAAAGTTCAGCACAAAAGAATATGCAAAAAAAGCAGAATCTTTTGCTTGAACTGAACTGCATTGCTTGAAATTTTCATGTCAAACAAGTATTATGAACAACTTGCTAAAACCGATGCTGCTATTGTGGGAAAATGTCCAATCATGGCAAACTAAAAATTTGTATTTTTCTTCCACGATGTTGCTGAACTACCTGTTACTCAAAAAACATTCTGAAAACTAATAGCACTTAAATAAATACAGTTTTCTAGATTCATCAGATTTTTCGTATCCTTTGCCATCAGATTGTTACTTATTTCAATCTTTAGTCAGTTGAAGTGATAAAGGTTTAAAATTAGAGAAAGATGTTGAAAAGCATCTTATTTATTCTTCCTTTCTTCAAAAATGAAATTGACAAATTTATAGATTGGAGGAAATCTCCATTATAATAATTTAAATAATCTCTATTATTATTCCTTACAGAATAAAGATTACATTCTTTATTAATAATGTTGTTATATGAATTTTGTTTGTTTGAAAATCATAAAAAGATTATTATTAAGATAAGTATAATGTTTCTAACATTCTTACTGAAAGTAACAATATAAATTGATATCTCTAAGCGAAGAGATAAGGTTTTTGAGAATATATTCTTCCTTGGAAATAAATCTTGTCAAACTTTTAAGTGCAATTTAGGATTCATCTTACAAAATTTATTTCTATCCTAAAAGGTTTTTATCAATGAAATAAAAATATATATGAAAATATATATATATGTAATTTGGTGACAAGCAAGAAGTTAATTTTTACTAAAAGCGTGCAATAATACTTTTAATTAAAGCAAATAAAGCAATCTTAGAATTTTCTAGTTTAAAAGTACCACTGAAACTTTTTTTAAATACTTATTATTTAAGATTCCTATTCATTATAAAATCTTAGTGATTGATTTCGTAGTTTGTTTCTTTAAAAAATTGACTCACATGAAATTAATTTGTGAAAATATTTTTCTCATGGGTTTCTTGAAATGCAATTTAACTACAAAATTTGACATCATTTACAGTAATTGGGGAATCATATCATTTCCTTTTTCAAATGCAAAAAGAAAAAAGAGCGCAATTCGGTGTGATTTTTCTTTTTAATGAATTGAGCAAGAATCTCAGTTCATTAAGATTCATCAGTTGTTTTATACATTATTGAAATGATGTTACAAAATAAATGGTTTTCAAGGTATTCTTATATTTATATAATACCTTGTTATATAGTATACTTATTATTTAACAAAGTGTTACAAAAAGCTCTGCAAATGTGAATATAAGCATAACAAGATTGTTCAGTATGCATTTTACTTTATAATCTGAGATTCTTTTAATTATTTGTGTAAATGAAATATTTACAAAATCAGAATGTTGATCTGGGAGCAAGTTATTCATCTTAAAATTCTATATTTATCAGTCTTCTTTTAGTCACTTTTGTAACTCTGCTAATTTTTCTTTTAAATTCATTTGTGAGATAGCTATGTTATATTTTTTAGAAAATGTCTTTTTCACAAACAAAAATTGGTCCTCTGAATTGATGGAAGTAAAAACATTAAAGTGAAATTAATTTAGGACTATTGTTAATTCATAAAATTGCCTTTTTTATGATTATTTTGTAAAGGATCACATCACAATTTTTTTTTATTTGTAAATCTAATTAACATGTTTTTTAGAATCTTTTTATGTATCCTAAAGTTTTATTTTTCTCCTTACTCTTTTAGCTTTATTATTATTATTGAATTTGTTACCTAATTATTTTAAAAAAATAAAAAGGGGGAATTTATTTTTCCAACAAGTTTTATTCTATGTCAATATTTATTAAACTCAATCATAATTGCTTATGTTTGGACACATAACCTGATGAAGAAATAAGTAAGATGTTCAGTAAACCTGGAAGAAATGGTGAGCATCAGCATTCAAAGCTACTAAGTTTTCTTCATTACCAAAGCCACTAAGTTTTCTTTAATAAAAAAATAATTGATTTGATATGCAATTTAAACATTTTACATTTCTATTTTTATTTTATTGTTCAAGATTCCTTCAGTTCCTGATGTGAGAGAAAGATTCATTGAAGGATTGCACAGGTAAAGATCAAACAGTTTTTAAATTTGTTTCTCCTCTGGTTCATTTTGCTCAAACTAAAGTAGAAATACATATTAATTCTATTATAAGTAAAAATTCTATTTTGAATTATAGGATTGGCAAAATTCCTAGTGTGATATTTCAAAAATATAAAACTGCTTGTGATCAAGAAAAACAGAAGCTGTTTGCAGGTGAAACTATTATCTGAATTATATAGCTGTAAAACTAGTACCTACTTTATTATGCATTTTTATGACTTATATTTTTGTTTTATTTTCTACTTTAATGTAAAAATTCTTTCAGAAATACATTATACTAGTCAACTAATTTCATTCTTTTTTAACTTTTATTAACTTTAATATAATTTGTACTATTTTATGAAGGAAAAAATTAAAGAAATATCAACATAATTGATTTTTTTCCTATTAATTATCAGTTTTAATCTTAAAATTCATTTTCCAACCTTGTCTGTATAGGGATAGTGATTTCTTTCTAATACCTTGTATTTTGTGAACAAATTGTAAATATTTTCTTTTTATCATCCTTAGGAGTGGATATAGACTGTATATTTTTGGATGATGATACTTAATAAGATTTGCTTCAATGGGATTTTTGAGTATGAATATTTTCAATATGCATGTATATAATTTCATTTTTTATAAATTTCGATATGTTTAATGGTATAAATGCATATTTATTTATGAAATAAATGTAATATTTTGCTTTTTTTACATTGCTTTTTTCATATTATGAATAATAATATTCATTAATATTCTATATTATAAAATTTTTCATTAAATTATCAATCAAACTTCCAGTAATAAAAATTGTATGAAATTTACTAATTAAGCTCAAATTTAAGTGTATTAAACTTCAAACAAATAAATTTGGTTTTCCATTTATTAGTATTTATATTTCTTTCAATTATATTTTACAATACATGGAAATCCTTGTAGAATTGTCCTTCCAGGTATCAGTTTAAGTTTCAGTTGCTGCCATTACAAATAAAATAATAGATATGCAGCATTTTATGCACTATTTTATCTACAGAAAGTTTAATTCTCCTCAAGATTCCCCCAAAGGAAATTTTTACATGTTTTAGTTGTGCTATTGTTGGCCATATACATGTAAATTACTATTTAGAATCTGGATAAATAAAGTTGTAATATTTAAGATTTTTCATTTGAATTATGGTTGTAAAGGAAAGAGGAAAAGTAGAAAGAATGAAGATAAAATTTGTACAGAGTCTGTTATATACGGAAACTATAAAATTGATACTATGATTATTTGCATCTATTGAAAAATAAGCATCCCTCAACTAATTTCAGAAAGACTGAAAAAATAGTTCATCTAATTTTGTTAGATTATTTGCAAATTAAATTTACTTCTTCAAATGCTACTGCAAGATTTATGTCTATGTTAAAAAATATCTTGAAATATATTTCCACTCAAAATCTCAAACAATTGAAACTTCCAAAATCTCAAAACAATTGAAAATAGTTTTTGAGATTTTTGTTCTTCTGTAGGAAAGAAACAGCACTTTCAGCCTGATATAATGCAATGTATATGAGTGATTCCACATTATCAGTTCTTGCCTATTATTAAAGTTATAATGCTATAGGATTTGTAGACAGTGTAATGAATCCTAAAAACCGTATCAGAATATTTGGAAATACAGATTCAAATCCAAGATTATTATTTTGAGATGCTACATTAATATTATTTATGTAAAATTGGGATGTTTAAAGGAGAAGGGAGAGTGTCAGATATTTTAAAATTTTATCTTTTCTTATTTCTGTCAGGAAGCAGTCATCTGATTTTAACTTTCATTATAGAAAATATTATAATCATGTGAAAATTGACCTTAAGAGTTTGCTGAACCTTCAAGTTTCAGATCTCCCTGAATTCAAAAAACACATTTTTAGAATTATGCATTCTTATCCATGAACACAATAACTTAAAAGCACTTTTAGATGGGTAGATAAAATTTTGATTGCTAGATTTTTAAAAATCTAATAGAAAAGGGAAGCTGATAAAAAAAAATAAAGTTATATAATTTTAACAATTCTTTTAACTTTCTAAAGCATCCCTAATGTTGGTTGGGTTTTTTCCCCAACTATTTATTATTTTCATGAATTTTAAAGTATCATGAAAGGGGATTAGTTGTTTCAAAATACTCTTGATAACTGCTATTTCTTTTGTGTGTAATGATGTTTTCAGGAATATTTTTAGTTAGGTTTATGTTTCATTTTGAATTGATATCATGACTATCTTTTACCTGCAACACCTAACACATGAAAATGTTGTTGTGTATGTATGTGAATTGACGGTCTGATTACAATATAAAAGGGTATCATTATGGTGTTGTTGAAAACAATTTTCACCAAAAAAATTGTTGTCACCAAATCTTAGCGAAATGGCCAAATGTGGCACAAACGGCAGCAATTTCCAATTGTAAATTTTCAATGAATGCTGCAGCAAATTAATGAAAATATAGAAAAAAATTCACTAATACACATAAAATATCCTTATTGTCATATATCATACAACATGCTCCAAAACATATATTATATATAGCATATATATATATATATATATAATGTTATATATGAAAATTTAATATGATATTAACCTAAAATGAAATACTATTTAAGTAAAAAAAATACTAGCAAAATTGATTTTTTTAAAAATGGTAACCATTGCCATGGCAACGTTATCATGGTAATGGCAACAGATTGCCATTATGATTGGCAGGGAGGTGGGGGGAGATAGTGCAAACATAGAGTTGAAATAGCAATATCAATTCTATGGATGCAAAAATATGAAAATTCGTTGGGATATGATCTGTGTAAAATCCATTCTTAATGAGCGTCTGCATTGTAAAATGAGTAACTATGCAAAATTTCAAGTCAATAATGTGTATAGTTTTGGATATATCTTGATGAGTCAGTGATATTTCATTTCTATATGTAGAGATATTATTTTAGTATGAATCGTTTTGTATATTTCACAATGAATTATTTTCAATAATGATCTGATGACATCTAAACCAGTCCTCTTTCTCCACTCTTCTAATTGTAAAACATTTGACAGACTCTCCCACTACTCTTTCATTGAAGTATTCTAATATTATTTGCTAGTTATGATTTCATTTCGAGAAACTAGAAAGCATTATTTTACATCTTACTTTTTATATTCATTGGTTTTTTTTAAATTTTATTTTCACTTTTATTACTGAAGTTTAATAGCATTATTTGAAAGATGGAAAAATAGTTGGTAATATAAACTATATGATAATTACTGTATAATTTATGAAAATATTTTTTGTTAATTGAATAAAGAATGGTAGTGTCTATAAAACTAATCTTTGTCAATGAATAAACATGCCTTAAAATTAGAGGTGCATCAGTTTGCCTTCTCATGAAAAATTTGGTGGATAGAAAGGCATGGACTGATTGGAACAGGTTAGTTTATTACTGAAGAAGAGTATCCACTGCCGTGTTAAGCTTTTCTTGGGTAGACTTGAATTAGCCTAGAGACAGAATAATTTTATATAAAGAAAACATAGTGTGAATATTATTCCAGTAACAAGATGCTTCTCAAAGTACAAGTTAAAACATTATCATTTATATTATTTCATATCCTGCTTTCTTTTTTTAGACCCACCTAGAAGCATCTTTATTTTCAGAAGTGTGGGCATAAAATCATGTTTATTGAGTCATTTATTAAATGTCTATCATTACATATCACCATTCAGTCCATGTTGTTGACTCAGGACTTATTTGTCAGTTCATTATTTTAAATTGAATAATTAGAAAAGTATTAATCAAGTTTCATGGAATTTTTGTGATTCAGACCATTCTTTTATACCTGAAAAAAAGTTATCATTCATAATGATTCTTTACAACATTTTATTTTTATAGGTTGAATATTGGGAATTTTACTTATATGTACATATGAGTCAAAGGTGAATTTTGATGTTTGTTAAGTGGAGGACTACATTAGTAGCATACTATATTGTACAATATTGTATAACACTATATTATATGATATTACATAATATTGTACGATATTATTGAATAATATAATATTGTACAATATGCTGCACTACCTGGGTACTGTGGAATATATTTTAAATTTTTAAATCTTAAAAATTGAGAATTATTGAAGGGAATTCATTCTTAATTTCAAATTCATTCATCTTAACTTATTAAGCATATACAAGGGTGGATTTAGAAATCCATGGAGACTTCTGTGTGAAGTATAATTTTTCATATTTTTAGCCTTAAAAAAATGGATAGTTTATAAGAAATTTTTTCATTTGCTGTTCTTAATTGTTAAGCTTTATCTTTTTCACAATAATCCCTATTAATGGCAATCTGTCTTTAACTTTACTGTAAATTCCGTAAATTACTCATCTTCAATGTTAACTTATATATATACTAGCCGTCTTTGGCGAACAGCCTGTTTGCCATTGTTAATGCTCGCTAAAATCTTCAATAGATATTTTATGTAACTTGGTCACATAACAGGTTTTTCAGCAAAATAATTCTAAACTTCAAATTTTGATAGTCATATAATTCATTTATACTACTCTGTGAGCCTTAAGCAGTTCTGTAAGTCCGTAAAGTTCAATTATAAATTGAAGTGGAAATATGTAAACTGCAATTAATATAAAGGCATATTTTAGTGAATTCCAGAATGTCTTTAAAAATATATATAAGAGCTGAAATCAGAGTCGTTTGGCATCGAAGTCAAGTTTCACTCTTCTCCGGAACGAGCGAGTGATATCTGCGCCCCGTCACTTTAGTGGGACGCTATTTAAAGGCACGGCTTAAAGAGGAGGAAGAGATCAGATCGGAGAACGAGGTACGTGAGTTGGCTTAGCTTGAGAGAGTGTTTTTATTTTTGGCATGAGTTCTATAACTTTGCTGTTAACCGAAAATAGCGAATTAAAGAGAATTAATTCGCTTTGAATTTGTAGCTTGTGTTTCGTATATTTAATACACGTTTTCCTTGACAATAAAGTCTGCATCTACGTAACCTTCTTGTGTGCGAGAATTTTTGTAACGGCAACCTTGAATTTCTTTTTATACTTTTCAATTCCTCATTCACTCCCTTTATAAGACTCAGTATTAAGGAAAAGTTACAGTTTACGACTTGCCTACGGCATTTAATAATATTTCATAGTTTCAAAAGTTATATATAATTTCAAAAGCAAAAACAATATCCTTTCTCATAGCAATGCTATAAATCCATAAACTTCGAAGTTTGAACTTTCACAGAACAAATTCTTAGTATGTGGCGTAAATTATTGATAAATATTATGATGATAGTGTATTATTAAAGGATATTTCGATGTTTTTTATTGATAAATACTGCGATTTTTTTTCCTTTATAATGAAAATATCAAATTTTAAAAAATATTATATTCTATTTACACCGAAAAGATTGACACATTTTTGAATGCAGTGCTGTACGCCGCACACACACCAAAATATACTTTTTCAAAATATGGACGAAGAAAACAAGCTAATAAATCATATTTCCATCTCCGACACTCGTCTCTCCTTTATTTTCGAAGATGTAACATCTTTATCATAAGAAAGAGGAATCCAGCATTTTCCTAATCGAAGCTAAACATATCTACTTTATAATCAAGGACAAGAAGCTCTTTAAAAGAAAGAGCAATGTCACATATTTCAACCTTTGATTGTTACATTTGTTTTAAAATTTGGTGTATTTCTTTTCTTTTCTGCGTTTTCGAATGAGAAATAAATTTAAATCTGAAGTATTAACTGAAGGAAAAAGAAAAACATTCATGATGGAGCTTGTACCGAGAAATACATTCTTGAATTATTGCTAGCAACACAGGGGAAATAATGAAGGGGAAAAACTTGCATCAAGGCTGATATTCTTATTCTCTTTTAGTTCCTAAATTCACACGTGCATTCAGCCTGTAACTATATTGCAATTGTTTTTCTGTAAAATTTTATATAAAAAAATAATATTAAAAGAATTGGAGAACATTCCAGAGAATTTATTGTATGAGATCCGAGGGAAAAAGCCTGATCTCACAAAGTTTTCCACTTTCTTTATTTAGAAGTAAGCTTATGTTGAGAACAATTTGATGATTTTGACGGATTTGAGAACAATTTGATGATTTTGACGGATTCTCTTTAATGTGTTGTTGAATGAATAAAATGCTGTTGCTTGTTAGTGCTTCAATTCGTGTAAGATTCTCTATGTTTGAAGTCGGAAAATTTTTCGTAAACTCATTCTGATAGACTGTAATTTTCCACTCTATTTTTTTAACACTTTAAACCATAAACCGGGACGACCCAAGCCTCTTGGAAACAAGCCTAACTTTCTAATCTACTCATTCTCCTTTGCAGTTCAAGGCAGTTATCACACCAGGACTTATACTCATCAAGACACTGGAGATAGCCTTGCTACACAAGGCGGGTACTCCGTTGAATCACTCAGTAAGTGAACACAACGTTGCTATACACATCATTCCCATTGTTATAGATGGAACAGCTTCAATTGAGCTTGTAATTAGTTACGGAAGATTTCGACCCATGTTACGATGTTTACATTCAACCAATAAATCTCACAGTTATTTCAAATCTAAATAGAAAATAAGCACAATACAATAACGTTAAATAACTCGCAAATAAACACTAATATAAGATTCTACATTATTAGCAAAATAGGGACTTCTAAAATGAGCCGTTTGTAAATTCCAGTTTGAGTTTTCATTTTAAAAACTGGCCCACCTGTCTTCACCAAGATAACGTTCAATTATTTTCCTTAATGTCCATTTTTGACGTGGTAGCTTTTCATCTTTAAGAAACACCAACTCATTGACTTTCACATTATCTTTTTCTGCCATCAATTTGGAGCTCTGTTGCATATTATTTAAATATCGTATATCACATTTCTTCCAAAATATGTGTGTTATTTTTGTCTTTTTATTCCAATTAGACAATAAATTGTCTTGAACTACAATTAAATTTGGCTCTATAATAGTGTATAATGGTCTGCCAATTAAGAAATGAGCAGGGTTTAACACATATCAGAATCGGATGACAGAGATACAAGTGGTGATAAATTTAAAATTCCCTTTATCTCATCAAAGATTGTAAGGAATTCATAATTCAATCTAGCATCGCCTAAAACTAGTTTGAAATGATATTTAAACACTTTTACTCCGCTTTCCTAGAGGCCACCAAAATTAGGAGTTGTCGGTGGTAAGAAATTCAAATTAATTCCCTCAGAAGACATATAATTAGTAAGGCTTACAGCTAAATTGTGCAACCTACAAATTTAGTTGTGAACACATTTTACAAATATTCTTGTTTGTTCCAGTGAAATTTGTGTTAACAGAAGAAAAAAACATTCGAACATAAACCTCTGTGAACCACAAATATTTTTTAACGTGCAACAAAAGCCTTGGATGTCAAGTCAGTCCCCGTTTTGAGGCGAACTGTCGCTAATTTTTCAACTTGCTTGCGTTTGAATGCATGCTAGGGATGGATGAACTACCATAGTAGCACACAAATATTGATCAATATGGTGGAATATTGTTTAATAACATATAATATCGCACAATATTGTAAAAAATTATACTACAAAATGTGCTACCTGGGTATCCAAATATTTTGTTATGACGTTGGTTATGTGGTTAGAATGCTAGTGTAAGTAAGGTGTAAGAATCATTTTCGTGATGAATGAGGTAAAATGAAAAAAACGCAGATCTTTCACCATTTGAGAAAGGGCTTATTGTTGGTGCCCGTTTAGCAGGTGCCACGATTTCAAATACGGCAGATCTCACAGCAAAAGCAGCTATATCAAAGGTTTTTAGAAGCTGGAATCAGAACCCACAGTCTTTCTCTAAAAGATGTAACTGCGGTTCCTGCACAGTTTTCCAAGAGCATGATCAACGTCGGCTCCGACGAATTGTACGGCAGAACAGGAATTCTACTGTAGTTCAACTGACACAAATCGTCAACCAAGGCTCTTCCCAACAGATTTCAGCTCGGACCATGCACAGAGGATAGGAATGCATAGTCGAGTGCCTGTGAGAAAACCATTCAATTCTGCCCGTCACGCAAAAATTCGTTTGCAGTGGTGTTGGGAAAGAAGACATTGGGCATCTGAGGATTGGCAGCAGGTAATGTGTATAGATGAATCCCTCTACATCTTATTTTGCACTGATGGAAGACGTCGAATTTGGCGAGAACTCCATGAAGTCCTGAATCCATTTTGCTTTACTCGCACTGTGCAAGGGTCTAGAGGGAGTATCATGATATGGAGCATGTTCTGCTGGCAGGGAAGTGGTGCCCTGGTGATCCTAGAGAGTAAACAAACAGCCATACGATACCTAGATATACCGCCAGATCAAGTGCATCCTGCAATGTTGTATTTTTATCCTGATGGCGATATTTCTTGGACGATAATAAAACTATACATCGTGCCAGAAGTGTTCAAATTGTTATCAGTCTGACTTCCAACACCTTCCCTGGCCACCGCATACTCCGGATCTTAACCCCATAGAAAATGTGTGGGATATGGTGGAAAGACGCATCCGACCGCACTCTCCACTTCCATCTAATTTGCAAAATCTATAAATGCTGCATAGCCAATGCATGGTATTCTCTGGATGTAAATGCACTCTAGAACCTTGTAGATTCGTTGCCCAAATGAATCAGAGCAATTATTCGTGCAAAAGGTGGTCCAATAAAATATCGATATTGTGTTTCCAATTCATTGAGCAGTGAGTGTATTACTACGATTCCAAGCGTTTGAAAAATCAAGTGGGAAACAAGATTCAATTATAGAATATAAAATGAAAGCACATTTATTTGTGATTACTCCTAATTTTTCTGATGCTCGTAAATATAACTCACGCTTATCATACAAAGAAGTTAATGAAAAGGTTTCTTTAGTTTGTTCAGAAATAATTAATTTTAGTAATTCTCTCACATATACTACCATTAAAATATCTTCTCTATCAAAGCGTGACTTTAAACTTTCAATAGTCATTTGATAGTTGGAGCCAACTGATGGAACATTTTCAACTTCTCTAGCACGAGAACCAGATATTGTGGTTTGAACTAAGTATTGAAATTTATCTTCTAGTGCGGTATCTTCATCTTTATATATTTGTTCAATTGACTCCAAAATGAGAGCCACTCTTTAATATGGTCAACAAATTCCCTAAATCAGCAGTAGAATTAGAAGAATATAACTCATCCCTATTTTGAGATTGAATTCTTATTAATTTTATTTCTTGTTCAGCTTCAAGTTGCAGTCCTTTTTCAGCTTCAACTTTCAATATTCTTTCTTCTTTTTCAACTTCTTGTAATTTTTTTCCCCGAAATAACATTAAAAAAAAATTCTTTAACGAATTCTGGATCATTCTTGTATTCATTATCGTTTAAAATAAGACCCTTTGATTCAAGTATCGTAATATTTTCTAATATGTCTTCTCCAGTTTCAGATGCATCATATTTCAAATTTTCTTTTTCTAAAACCTTTCATTGTTTGAAACATTCTGATTTATTATGTTTTACGAATATCCTGTTGCGGACACCAAAAAAGTATAAAAGTTGTCTAAAAAAATACCACTTCCTTTCGATTTCTGCATTATATATATATATATATATATATATATATATATACAGGGTAAGTCAAAATGAATATAGCGATTACAAACGGCTATAACTATTTAATGAAAAAAGATATATCGATAAGATTTACACAGAATGTAGACGGAACTTCAAAATTTATTAACGTAAAGCGCACGTGCAGCCAAGCGGATGCCTGCGCATGCGCGAAATCGAACTTCGCAACGACAAGAAACCTGTTCAGCGCGGCGTCTCATTAGTGGAAATGGCTAGTCCCGTGCAGAAAGCATTCTCTGTGTTGGAATTTCACAGTTGCCGTTCTGTTATTACAGTGCAGAGAAAATTTCGTCAGCGGTACAATGAAGAACCTCCAAATGCGAACAACATACGCAGATGGCATCGGATGTTTGAGGAAACAGGATGTTGACACCCTGTGATTTCTACCTATGGGGTTATGTGAAAGACAGAGTGTTTGTGTTTCCCTTGCCCAAAACAATTGAAGAACTGAAAGTACGCATTTGTAATGCGCTTGAGTCGGTTAATGAACAAATGCTTCAGAATGTATGGCGTGAAATGGAATACCGATTAGATGTTGTCCGTGTGACCAAGGGAAGTCACATAGAACATCTATGACTTCTGTATATAAAATTTTGAAGATTCTTCTACATTCTGTGTAAATCTTATCGATAAATATTTTTTCATTAAATAGTTATAGCCGTTTGTAATCGCTATATTCATTTTGACTTACCCTGTATATGACGTCTCTAATTATTATGATTAGAAATTTATTTGGGGCTGA
>JAOUZG010043906.1:5904651-6015687 GCA_026289955.1 Argiope argentata | reverse complement strand
GAATGGCTGCAAGTGATCTGCAAGCAGCTGAACATAACCATTTCCAGTCAATGATCGGTTCAGTTGCACCAGAGGACCGAGTCCATGCCATGTAAAAACAGCACACACCATTATGCAGCCACCACCAGCTTGAACAGTGCCTTGCTGACAGTTTGGGTCCATGGCTTCGTGGGGTCTGCGCCACACTCGAACTCTACCATCAGCTCGTAACAACTGAAATCGTGACTCATCTGACCACGCCATGGTTTTCTACTGTTCTAGGGACCAGTCGATATGCTCACGAGCCCAGGAGAGTCGCTGCAGGCGATGACGTGCTGTCAGTAAAGGCACTCGAGTCGGTCTTCTACTGTCATAGCCCAAGGAAGACAAATTTCGTCACACAGTCCTATCGGACACATCCCACATTGATTCCTGCAGTTATTTGACGAAGTGTTGCGTGTCTATTAACATTGACCATTTTACACAGACGGTCTCGGTCGTTAAGTGCAGGTGGTCGCCCACTGCGCTGTCCATGATGGGATGGGATGCCCGAAATTTCATACTCTCGGCACACTCTTGATACTGTGGATCTCGGAATGTTGAATTCACTAACGATATCCGCAATGGAATGATCCATGCGTCTAGCTCTAACTAACATTCCACGTTCAAAGTCTGTTAATTCTCGTCGTGCCGCCATAAATCACGAAAAACCTGTTCACATGAATCACTTGAACACAAATGAAAGCTCTGGAAAACGAACTGCGCATTTATACTTTTTCGCTGCGATACTACTGCCATCTGTGTATTTGCATATTGCTATCCCATGACTTTTGTCACTTCAGTGTATATTCTAAAAATAAATAAATAAAAATATTAATACAATTTCCACAGTTGTCGCCATTTAGGGTTAATAGTCATCACTGAGGGATAAAATGCTCTAGATTTCCTTGGATAATCTTTGAAGCCAGAGAGTTTTAAGAAAGGCTTCACCCATTTTATCTGAAGCTAAATTTTTCATTTCATATAAGAACTGTGAAAGTTTTCTATCACCCAATTCCACCTCAGTTAATAACTTTTGAGTCTTTCGCGTTGCAGTTCAAGCAAAAATAGAAATGACATTTTTTTTAATGGCCACATACTTGTTGTCCCTTAGGGGATTGGACAGAATGTCGGCCCCTTGTGATAATATTTCAGCGTCAACGAAGCTCATAACATAATCATATTTCGTTTCATTCGTCATAATTTCAGTTTTCGAAATTGATCTCCCAATTGGAGAAACCATACTTTTGGGTCAGGCTTCCAAAATGCTGGGACTTTAATGCTAATTCTAGCTACAGATATTGCAGCCTCTCTTTCGTTTTCGCCTTTATCTGCCATTTTCAATTCTTGAGCATAACGTTCAGTAATTACCAATGAAATGAATATCTTAAGTTCATCTCTCACCTGCAATACATTTTTAATACTTTAAATAAACAAAATTAGATAATACGATGACTTAAGAAAAAGAACATAATTGGTTTATTTTTTATCAAAGCAATAATCTCCATTGTTGCTGGGCAGCCAACATTGCCATATTACCATAACTAAAATGTACAGAAATTAAAAAATGGAGAGGAAACCATAGAGGGCGTTATTGCTAAAACATGGTTTCAGGCCAATTGTAGATAAACTAGGCAGTCATCAAAGCCCCTCCCCCCATAAAACCGCAAGAGAGGATCAAGGGTGGAAAGTGTCACCTATCTGAGAAGATCACAGATCGTTGGAGAATGGCTTTATTACTGTTTGAGAGTAAATCCGGCACAAAGCTATTCGTACTGTCTGAAATCATATAATTATTTATTGCTTCTTAAACTAAAATTCTCGCACAAAAGAGTTATAATATCCAACATCTTTTAGTAAACAATTCACAATTTTTGCCTAATTTATTACTTGCGAAGAGAATATAGAAGTATTGTTTGATTAATCACAGCTGTTTGAAACATCGCAGCATTTGGCGAAAGCGAAGAACCCCGATGGGGGGAAGGCTATAGAAGGAGGAAGAAATTCCCTCCTTCGTATTGGTTTTACATTCATCATGCAATGACTCAGAATTTCCAATAAACGGTAAAGAAAAAAAAGTGCTTTCTATCTTGTTTACACAAAGAACAAAAGGAAAAAATGTGGTGGACTTACTAAATGTTTGCGAAGGCAATAAAAACAATACTTATTTTTCTTAATTACCTTTACTCTTTCAAAAACCTACAATGCCATGTAATTTCTACATTTATACTGTTGCGGTTTTCCCCACAGGCAGTAAAGGCGGTCGCTGTCAAGTGCAGCTACCGCATATGTATAGACAAAATGAATATAATTTAATGTCATAACTAACAGTCACCTCGTGCCTCGAGATCTATATGAGCCCCAAAATCTATTTGGCCATTTATCATATCCAAAGTCAAATTTCATCGTTCATGATATCCCCTTCGGTCTGATGAACAGAATGTTATCCTTTGCTTTTTTTTCTTTAAAGGAAACTAATTTTCAAACATGAGGCAAATTATACATGTGTTTCATTTGCTTATCTATGTAGCGCAGTTATGTATAGTTTGTGGTGCTAGCTTCCAGCTTTACATATATGATACTGTCGACTTTTGTATTGTGATCATGTTATATTGGCTACTGACCTTAACGTCGCGGGTTCGTACTGTGGCCCACAAACGACCCAAGCTCATAAAGATTGGTTATTATAAAGGATTATATTTTAGATTAAAATGAAGCGAAACTATATCATGTCGACATATTTTTTATTCCAAAAATAAATAACGTTTACCAATTTTAAAAAGACAAACTTACGAAAACAAAGATAATAATATAAAGATGTGGCGCTAGCCTAATAAGTCAGATAACATCTACGATACAAAAGTTGACTTTTTGATTCAGTGTTATGTTTCTCCCTTACTGGCTCTAGCTTCGCAGGTTCGTACCGCGACCTTCAATCGGTACATTGGTGACCTTGACAACATGATTTTCTGATCTGTCGTGGCGCCATCTACCAACTAACAACGCCGTCGCATACTCGACGCATCAACGCACTCACAAAGTCGTCGTTCATTCGACGTATCAATGCACTCATACGCTCGCCATAACGTTTGGCGCTGTAGCGCTAGCCTTATGAGCCAGATAACATCTACGATACGGAAGTCAACTTTTGCATTATGGACATATTACTCGGCTACTGACCTTAGTGGTGCAGGTTCGTATCGCGACCTTCATTCGCTACATTGGTGACCTTGACAATGCACCCTTCCGCAACAGTCATGGCACCATCTACCAGCAACAAAATCTTCAGATTCACCTGACGTAGGAAAGCAGAAACTCGCCATAAAGCTCTGCGAAATCCAAATCATTCGCTTTCTTAGTCGAATCACTGGTAGGGGAGTACTGTAGCGCTAGCCTTATAAGCCAGATAACATCTACGGAAGTCGACTTTTGTGTTATGGTCATGTTACTCGGCTACTGGCCCTAGTGTCGCAGGTTCGTATCGTGACCTTCATTCGTAATAGCGATAACAAAATTGTTCGTCTATCCGCCGACTCACTGGTAGGGGAATACTGTGGCGCTAGTCTTATAAGCCAGATAACATCTACGATACCGAAGTCAACTTCTTGGTATAGTGGTTATGTTAGTTGGTTACTGGCCCTAGCGTCACAGGTTCGTACCGTGACCTACTCTCCTTACAAAGATATAGCTGTTACAGCTAGTAATTTTCCTGAATTACTCTGGAAGATTCGCCTCTCTTAATAATTTTTTTTTAACTTTATCATAATCACTCAACTCATTATCACTTATGTACGAAGTTCAAATCTTTATCCTAAAAACAAATCATCACTTCAATCGAAACTATATCCTAAAAACACTCCACCTAAAAGGAAGACTCGGAATTTTAATCGTTAAAGTTTTAATATTTTTTATAAGCAAATCAAGAGAATCACATTATGCTCAATTTTATTTTCTGTGGTCGAATGGACAGGTCATGACCCCTACACTTTTTCCTCCAAGCTGACGGAAAACATACAGTTCGGAAAGATCGATTTCAGGCGAAAAATGAACGATTGCGAAGTTTCAGCAATTTCAGACCCAATCCACATTACTACTGTCCCAGCGAAATCAATGACAATTCCTTCGACTGTCCGACTTTCTGAACCTACTTTCTTTTTATGATAACGGAACCGAGTACTTGGTCAGAAATGAACGGTTTACTATTATTAATTCGGGTCGAGACTATGGATGATTGAGATAGAATTGTTGATCGACAGTCGATTTGAGCACCTGCGCAGTGTTGCAACAATTACTTTGCACAATACTTTTTTTCTGTTTATATTTCGTCAAAATAGAATGGGTCGTCATAGATTAGGTTTCGGAAATATTTTAATCGGTTCTGTATTGGGTATAGTTTGTGGACTTTATGTTATGTATCCAGCGATACAAAATTCTGTAGCAGAAAAAAAGAAATTGGAAGCCAAAGCAGAGAAAAATTAAATTCGTGTTAGTGTTTATCTCATGAAAAGTAGAAACTGGAAGCACGGCCAAACTTAAGTTTTTCCTATATAATTTGACATTAAATTTTTTTTTGAATTTGTGTCTATATTTTTTTGTGAGAAATTCGTGAATTTTAAAGTAGGATTTGTGTATCTTTGGTAAGCAATTCTATTTTAGAGATTATTATTGCTTTTTCTTATTGCTATTTATTCATACAATTAAGAATTTATCCAGGAGCATAAGCCGGAAAATAAACCTCCTTCCTTCCTTCATACAATTTATTTTCGCCAAAATGAAAATTTCGAAATCATATTTCTTGAATTGGTTTTGAGAAAAGGTGATTGTGAAACTAAGTGCAGAGTATATATTATAAATAAATGAGAGTGAAAGCATTTCATAACGTTTATTTGAAGACATAACACAGCGCTGTAAGATACATAAACTGATTACCCATTGGTCAAATAAATTTTTTTTTTCTATGAAACACCCTATAAAAGATATCAAATGTTCACATGGTTTGTGTCAGCAGAGTAATTACTCTTTACTTGAGTTAACTGCCTTACTGTTTTGATTGAAAAATATTTGTGAGGCTTAAGGATAGTGCTAGAAATTATATCCTGTAGAAGCTTTAATTTGTTCCTTATTTAAAATTGTTTGTAACATTTTCCATACAAAAAAAGTATTAAATATTTTAAATTTCATTTTTATTAATTTGTCATGCTTGTAGAAAGTTTGTCTGTATGAAAGATTTATTTTGTAGTTATACTTAAATCAATGTATTACGTTTATGGAATATATTATTTTTACTCTGAATAGCATTATAATTGCCTAACCATTGCTTATAATGTCATTCAATAACTATTTTTAATGTCAGAATTGTTTTTAGGCCTTTTTTAAAAAATATGCTGAGAGAAAACATCTTCTGGAAATAATTAAAAATTAACATTTGTTATACTTAAATGATGAATAAGAAAAGAAATGAAATATTCCCTTATTAATATTTTATTACGGAAACAAATAATATTCATATTAGCAAAAAGCTTGTACTAATTAATATTGAAATTTGTTACACAATTAAGGTTACTTAATTAAAAAAGTGTGTTTAATATGCATTTCTTTGAGGTTTGTATTTATATATATTTCTTTGATGGCAATATTTAAAAAAATGTTTTGATTTATTTATGACTTTTATAAAACAATAAATTATTTTGGTGTCTCCTACAGTCGGAATTATTGGAGTTAAGTGAAATTCTTAAAGTAATTTTTACACAGTGATTTTTTAATCTTTTACAGTACAGTGTTCCACCACATGGAACACCTAACTCCACTCATTTATAAAATCGTTGAATTCAATGAAAGGCAGGGAAAAATTTAAGATGGGACAAAGGTTTAAGATTCAGTTCTAGCTTTTCAAATAACAAATAACAATTTAAAGCAAGCTGATCCATAATTTTCAGCTATATCATACTATGTAAAATCTTATTTTCAAGGAATTGTTAATTTTTTTTTGATAGAAAGTAATAATTGGAAAAATCATTTTGATGTTATTGTTTTGGTTGCATCAGAAACTAACTTATTTTATATATTTTAAAATTTTTATTGAAAAAGCGTGCACATAAAAAGTAGATAAAATTAAGTATTCTGTCATCTGGAGCCATGCACTGATCGTGTTACTTGGAAGAACAAAATGCCGAAAAGAGAATATCTTCATTTCCTATTCTTTTCCCTTTATTGTGGAAAATGAATTCATTTCAAGGAATATTGCTTGGGAGGGTCAGATTTCTTGGAAATTGCTAACACTTTGCATTTCTAAAGTTTTTTTTAAATCAGTAATATTGATTATCTTTACTTAACGCTGCATGGAGTTTTCTGTTATTTCTTTTGACTTTTGCCAATGATTTGTTTCATATAATTGGGTAAATATTTTTAAATTATATTTATCATACACTTTCTTGCCAAAAGTATCCAGACACCCAGTGGTATGGACTTGGAAGATACAGAGGTACATATTAATATGGTGTTGGTTCTCCTTTTACATCAATGACAACCTGCAGACATCTGAGAAGACTTTCCACCTATTCTTGATAGGTGGCTATAGGAATTGACTTTCAAGCGTCCATCAGAGTTGAAGTGAGTGCTTGCAGTGAGGATGGTCGATTAGGCTGACTATGTAATCTGCACCTTAATTCATCCTAAAGGTGTTCTATGGGATTTAGATTAGGGCTCTGAGAAGGCCAGTTCAGTTTTTGAATACCTATTTCATCAAACCACATCTGTGCAAGCCTTGATGTATGAATGGTGCAGTAATGCTGGAAGAGAAATAAGCCTTCCCCAAAATATAACCATAGAGTTGGAGTGCAGCATTGTTCAAAATGTCCACTTACATCTCACGGCTTATGTTTCCAACCATAGACACTAATAAACTCAGGTCAAACCACGAGAAACACCCTCATATCATTATGCTTCCATCATCAAACTTAATGGTTAGAACAACGCAATCACAAAAGAAATGCTCATCGGGCATCCACCAAACCCAGACACGTTCATCTGACTGCCAGATTGTAAAGTGAAATTCATCATTCCAAAGAACTGTTTCTCATATATCTAAAATGACCTCTGCACCATTGCAATCAAGGCTTTGCATTCTGTGGAATGATGTTGGGCTTGTGCATGGCTGCACAACCATTTAATCCCAAGTTTTTTAACTCTTGACAAACAGTGCTGCTTCTAAGGCTAATGCCTGATGCGCTTTGGAACTCCTGAGAAATTTACACTAATGAGGACATGCGATTTTGTTTCATTACCCTTTTCAGAGTTTTTCAACTTCATTTATCAGGGTTTTTTTTTTTTTTTTTGCCTACTCGTTCATTTTTTAGCAGTTTCTCTGCCTTGGCATTTTCAGTTCACAATTGCAACATTCACAGTAAATTTAGGCTTCTGTAGAATATCCGCAATCTCTCCAACTGATTTCCCACAAAGTTGGCATCCCTTTATACTGCTCCGGCCAAACTCACTAAGCTCTTTGACTTACTTATTACCTCACAAATGCATAAATACAGCCTGACAAACTACTAATAAAGCTTTTATACCTTTTGATTATGCATCAAATTGTGTCACCTGCCAGAACCACTTTTTTGAGGGTGTCTGGATACTCTTGACCAGATAGTGTATGTGTGTATATCTGTATGTAATTAAATTAATTATATAATAGTTATATTAAATTTAAAAATAAGCTAGAATATACATATATTAATTTATCTTTTTAGTTTAAATATAATTGCACATTTTTTTTTTAAAAAAAAATAATTGAATATGGCCCAGAGAGATCAACTATGTCTTTCTGAAAGCCCCAAAGGCTTCAAGCATTTTCCTACAAAAATAAGTATACTTTCTTGTGGTGCCCCTTGGTTTATGCTAAAACTACTAGATAGGTATATATTGGTCTTTTATAATTCAAATGCAAGACCTTTTTTTGCATTTACACTTTACTGCAATTTTCCTTAATTCCATTTTTCAGAGTTCTAGTGACTCCTAGAATTAAAATGATAAATATAATCTTCACAAAATATATATCTAGTAGATAACCTAATTTTTTTTTCTGAGTTTAAGATTTAAATGGCATTGCATCAAAAAGGGTTAAATGAATCAAATTACTATTGAACATGTAAAATAATTTGAATGGTCCAATTTATTGAAATGTAAATTATATTGACCTATTTTAATTTACATGCATTTCCATTTTGCTGTTAAATTCATGTATTTTTCTCATTTTGATTTTAAATATTTGAGGTTGAATTTAGGGATTTTTATTGCTAGACATTAATAGTTATTTTGCTTTATATTTGCAATTTTTTTAATTCAGTAATTTAGACCCATTATATGTTTACAATAAAAATGTTGTTAATTCTTGGTAAGAAAAAATTAAAACTAAAATTGCTTATAAACTTTTTAAAGTTGAAAGTCATGTTTTACTCCAATTTTTAAAATGTTAAAATATTTATTTAAAAAAAAATCCTGACTGTATATAAATTTGGTACTTTTCCATTAGCTGAGCAGCAGAAAAAAATTCTTGAAAGAAATTTAGTTTAATTCTACATTATTTGGCGATTTTTCGCTTTGAAATCACTGTGAGAAATTTGACAGAGTTCTACAATATTTCACAATTTTTTGCTGCTACCTGGCTAAAATTCTATTTTTTTGGTAAAAGAGTTTCTGGTGCAGTTAAGGCATATTCTAAAATTCGCTAGAAGTAATTTGGGTACAGATTTATAAAACCATTTGAAAATGATAATTTTCAGTTCTTTTCCTTTAGTTGGCTGCCAATGAAAAATTGGCAAAGAAATTTGATGGAATTCTACATTATTTTGCATTTTTTTGGTTTGAATATTGCTGTAAGAAATTTGGCAGAATTCTACAATATTTGGCAATTTTTTGCTGGTACCTGCCGAAAGGAAAAGTACCCATTTTTCTTATATTTAGAAAATTATATGTTGAATTAATCATTTTTCACAGTAATTGTTTTAGAAAAATACATGTGCATGTTTTATAAGATATTAAAAAACTTTTAAAAAACAAATACTGTAAAATTAGAAGTAATTTGTTTGAGTTTAAAGTAAAAATAGATAATTTAGAATTGTGAAAATACAAAATATTGATCAGTGGAAGTTATATTATTAATGTCTAAATAATTGTTAGTTACCTTACTTCTAACTTTAAATTTTTTATGAACAAATAAAAAATACTGAAATCTAACTTTAAGTTTGCATTGATTCTAATTTTTTACCCTAGTAAAATTTATTGATAATCATAGATATTTAGATATTCTTTATATACTACATTCCTTATTAAATACTAAATTAGGAATTTATAAATGTGCTGTAGTTTGAATGTGAAATAATCTAAATCAATGTAGTATAGTATATATTCAGCAATTATTTCAAAACTTTCATCCAATATAATTTTGTATACATGTAAAAAACTTTGAAAACAAAATGAGATGATAAATAAGTCATATGCATTTCTTTATTGTGCCGAGATAATATCCAGTAATTGTAATGAGTATTTGTATATCAGATAACAGAATCTATAGTTTTGAATTCTTATTTTTCCTTGAGCAGTAAATTTGTTAATTTGATTTATTCTACACATAAAACTTTTTATATTTCTATATATTGATTTTTTTTTCTAAATCTCTGCTAATTTTTTATGTTTAATTTACTAGTTATATTTGATAGTTAATTTGATAGTTACTAATTATATTTGACAATTATTACATCTTCTACCTCAGGAATTGAAGAATCTAGAAGTTGTTAGCACAACCATTTTCAAACTGTATGCTAATGTAACACAACTGTAAACAATTGAAATACTAATAATATTTTTGGTACTTTTCACTTTCTCTATCATGTGGAAAAGAGTGTTTTAACTAGTAGATTTCTTTTAAGCTTTCTGATAATAGGAAATGTTTATGGAATACAGGTAAAATTTTATCTGCTGCAATTGATTTACTCATTTTGTATCTTTATTCTTATGATTTTTTAAAAAAAATCTGCATGCAACTACTATTGGTAATTCCGTGATGACTTCTACTTTTGGCTCTTATGCTTGGTATGACATCATGAAGTATTGAAGCAGGTACTTCTTTCTATTAAATGGACAAAAGCAATCAGAATAGAAAATTGCTACAATAAATATGTAACTACTTAAATTTTCTAAGTAATAAAATGTATCTGTAATGGAATTATGATGAGATCCAGCTAATTTCAATATTATTTGGATTCATACAAATTATCATTTCATATATTATCAAAGAGCAAATGTTTGCAAGAATTTCAGAGGTAATCCTACCTTATTTTACCTTTTGATGGATTTTTCAAAATGATTGAAGTAAAATTATGCCAGAATAAATATAATGTAAATCGTATATATTATATTTGTTTTATCTTAGCACTATATGCATATTAAGCACATATAGCAAAATTTAATTACTTATTGTAGTTCATATATATTTTAATAATAAATTTATAGCAAAATAAATTTTTGTACATTAACTATTTATAGGTAATTGTTTGTAGATATTTACTTCACTTTCATTTTATTTTAGAAAAATATGCTTATATATTCAATTTTATGATTGGATAATACATTTGTTTTACATTTTGTAGCTTAAACAGTAATTGAAACATCTGATACTGTTAATACCATGACTGAATCAAATAATCCAAGAAAATCCTCTTATATCCCCAATGATCTTTTAAATGATCTGAGCAGGTAAGTTGAAGTTGCATTTTAATAATTTTTAATCAAAACAATTTTATGAAATTTATATTTTTATTAAAAAATCATTTCAGCCGTTTCATCATAAATGTTCCAGAAGAAGAGCGTGTAGACCTTATTCGTTTATGTTTTCAAATTGAACTAGCTCATTGGTTTTATTTGGATTTCTATTGTGAAGAGGATTCAAAGCTCCCAAAAGTTGCTTTAAAAGACTTTATAAGAATTAGTATCCTTTGCATTAATTATGTGTAAAATGCTTGTAAAACTTTTTGGTATATTGTGAAGTTAGCAAAAATTTTAATCCTCAGACCTAAGATAATTTTATCAGACTTCATTTTTTGCTCTATTTAAATATATTTATAGGTATTTCTTTATATTATGAAGAATGTTAGTTGTAAATGGTGTTATTTGATGCCCAGAAGTATAATTTATTTCTGCTAGTCTTTATACATAAAATATACTGACTAAATTATAATTCAAATTAGATTTAAACTTGTATTAAGAACTTTGAATTATATAAAATTACAGAGCTGAAAATACTTTTCTTTCTTTCTTGTGATTGAGATATTAAGTACATTTCTATGCTATCTTTTATAATGAAGCGTGTGTGTGTGAATGTATTACATAATATGTATAGTATAAATTCACCATAAAAATTCAGAATGTCTTATCAGATTCAATCTAGCTTAAGAAACAAGCTTCAATATTTTGATTGATTAAAAAATAAAAATTGTCATGCTTTAACTATTAGTCATTTGGTATTTTATTTAGTATTTCATCCCTTTTTTTTAGATATTTATTTTATCTTATTTGTTATTATTATTTGTTATTTTATCGTATTTTATTATTTAATCTTATTTGTTCACTTTAATTGAAGTGTGTTGTTGCTTATAAATTATAGTAATTTGTATTAAAGGTTTTTAAGGAACTTTAGATGACAAAATTCTTTAAGAAGGGCTGTAATTGTATTTTAGTCTTAAAAAATGACACTTTCAGGCAAGTAAAAGGAAAATGCTGCGTAAAAAGGGTTATAATTGTCAATTTTTGTATTTTGTTATGGTTTTTATGAACTATAATTGTTCATATAAATAAAAAAGAACAAATATGCAATCAGATATACAAGGAGCATAAAAAAAACATGTAGAAGGAAATGAAACTATTTACTGTATTTAATAATTTTTTATGGATAAATATTTTTAGCTAATATTAAAAAAATTATTTCATTTAAAATAAATTTAATAATAAGTAATTAAAAATATTTAATATTGTTATATCAATTATTCTTTGTGTATTTTTGTGGCAGCCATATAATTTTTTTTACAATGTTAATATAAATTGTAATTTATGGAATATTTTCATAAAAATTCAAATCTACAGTTTGCATATCATTTATTATAATTGTATTCATGTTTGTAATTAAAATGCCTTGAAAGTATTATATAAAATCTAGAATTTTCCTTAAAGTGATAATAGTTTTTGGGCATATTCCATTCCTTCAGAAATATGGCTCCTCAGAAGTAGATAGTGTAATTACAGACTGGCGAGAATATAAAAAGGCTGTTCCTACATTTGGAGCAATTTTACTGGATGAAGAATTAAAAAATGTAATTTTCTATGAATAACTCTTAATCTTTTAAATTCTTGTTTAAAAAGGTATAAATTTGAAAAAAAATATTTTTGTAAATTTTTATTTTATCATGTCTGATTTAATGAAGCAGTTGTTTAGTTTTAAATCATAACTTCAAATGTAAGGAATATTTTACATTGTGAACCACAGTTTTATTATTTTAGAAGTTTGTCATTCTACTTTTTAAAGTTCTGCAATTTGTCATTTCCATATAAATGGAAAAATATTAAATATTTTACATTTTTAATATAATTATCAATAATAAATTGTTTGTAAAAAAATGTGTCTATGTAAATGATTTATTATTCAAATATACTGTAATTTATAATATGTTGTGCTTATGTGGTGTATTTTTATCCTTAAAAGTAGTGTATTTACCCAGTCATTACTTATATTTTCATTGAATGAGATGGATATTAGATATATTCAGTGGCAATATGTGAAAAGTCAAAATGGTTTATTATTTTTTAATGATATATTAAAGAGATATCTAAATAGTTTTCAAATCAATACCAAAAGTAAAATATTCATAGGATAGAAAAAAAATATATGATTTTTTTCTTTTATTTGACTGGATATTTAGAGTAATTATGTATAATAATATTTCTATTATAATAAATGCCATTGTATGATTTGTAGTGCCATTGTAAATGTCATTGTATGATTAAACATAGTAATTATTGCAACACTTTGAATTTAACTGAGCATTTATATATTTTAGTTCCTTTTTGTTATTTAATTAAAAAAAAACTTAAAATGTTATTAGTGTTTTTGATTTTTAGTAATTGTTAGGTATGAAATTTCTTGTTAAACTGCAATATAATAATACATTGCTTTATCATTGGTTTTTATTGTATTGGTTTTTTTAGGTTCTTTTAGTACAAAGTTTTGTATATAGAGCAAGTTGGGGCTTTCCAAAAGGAAAAGTTAATAAAGATGAGTTGCCACATCATTGTGCCATTAGAGAAGTAAATTTTTGAATTGTTTGTTCAACTGCTTAAGAATGTATTATAACAAAGATTGATATTTGGGAATAAGTCTTTCTCAAATATTTTAACATATTTTTTTACAATATGTTGTAGTCAAATGGGGTGGAGTGGAGGTGTAGCTTAAAATTGAGGATAAAAATCTTCCAGTATGGTAGTTGGTTCTCATCGTCTTTGTGCATACCCCAAAAAGGTAGGGGATCTGACTCTTCCCATACATGATGAGATATACTTCCATAGGGAAAGGTTCTGCCATGGTCAGTGATGACCTTTAGGACTCAACTACTGTTCTTTGCCAATGTTGCTGTTACAGCATTTCAGCTATTCAAGTTTATCCATGTGCCTCCTAGTGAGGGGGAAAAAAAGAGTGTAAATTGGAACAGTTAGCTTGTGATTTGTAATAACAATACGTTGCATAAACTAAGCATTTACTTAAGCTAAAGATTTATCCTCTTATATTTATGTTCATAATTTTCCATAACAAATAAAACATTTTGAAGGAAAAGTAAGTAGAACTTATACTAAAATAGTACTACTTTTAGAGTGAAGGATTCACAGTTACTTAAAAAACATTTCAATACATTTTATAAAAGATGAAATTACTTCCAGGTATCTTTTTATTATAACATATTTTCTAGGTATTAGGGAGAATATCAATATTGTATTCCATGCATTTAGTGTTGGAAACTTATGTCATTGAACTAGCAGCATGTCTTTTTGCATCTGTTTTTGCTTAATAGTCTTGATTATTTAGGATAATTTTTTTATTATTATTTAACAAAAAAAATTCAAGTGAACATTTTCTTAAAATTTCAAATTGAAATAAGATTTAAATTGTAATAGGCATAATAAAAATTGCATGAGATAAGCTTGAAATATTTGAAATTCTAGTAAAATATGTGCTATTTTCATTTATTAATTATTTTTGATGATCAGTTGGTTCTCCCTGGTTAATGGTTGTCAGAAAATTCAGTTAAATTCTTTTAATAACTTTGTCATGATGGTTTTCTCAGCCATATATTTGTTGTAATTTCAAATATTGATCAATATGCAACTCAAATCTAAAGTTTTACACTATTTTATTCATTGTTCTATATATTTCTTTAATTTTCTATCTTTATACTTTCACTTATATCACGGAAAAGAACTGCATTAAAAAAAATCACAGTTACTTTATAATGAAGTTAAACCTTAATAGTAAATTTAGTAGAATTAAATTTTTTTATTAAAACCATACTTTATATGGAAATCTATTCTGCATCAAAAAGTAAACCAAATCTTCATTATCAACATACTTTATATGGAAATCTATTTTGCTTCAAAAAGTAAACCAAATCTTCATTATCAACAATGGAACAAAAATAACATAGGAGCAGTTAGCAATGAAAATTATTTGAGTCTCAGAAATAAAATATATTGTTGTAAAAAATGCTTAAAATATCTTTTAAAATTGATTAAAAAAGGAAAATTTTAATATTGCAAAAAAAAAAAAAATCTTTAATAGACAATTTTTTAAATTTTAAAATGACAAAAAAATAATATTTATGATGCAATATTTTTAAAACTATTGCACAAAAGAGCCAAAGGTTTGTTAATTTTAAACTAATTTATACTTAAATTTAAAACTAAAAAAAAAAAAAAGAAAATGTTCTGGATGTACATTTCTACTCACCAAGTGCCCAGTTTGGTAGCAGTTGGTTTAACTGACATGTAGAGCACCAACCTACACATTCATCTTTTTTAAATATTGTTTATGTAACATGTTTTTTGATTTACCTTATGAGTCTATTCAAAATATTTTCATTTGAATGTTACATAACAATGGGAATTTTAGTTTACAACATTTTGGATTGAGCTTGTTTAGATAGGTATTTTGAAAAAATTCAAGATTATTTACTGTGTAGTTTTCATTTTTAAGATTTCCTAAAGGAAGTTTGATTGAGTTTCATAAATGTCATATCATTTTTTATTAGTATAGACATTATTATTGATTAAAATCTTTAACAAATTTTAGGTCCTTGAGGAAACTGGTTTTGATATTTCTGATTTAATTGACAAAGATGCTTATCTTGAACATTATTTTAATGATCAATTGATTAGATTATATATAATCACTGGTGTGCCAGTAGATGCTAAATTTTGTCCCAAAACAAGGAATGAAATCAAAGTAAGTTAAACAAATTTTTTTGAAAATTTAGTTTTTGAATTTTAAAATAAGAAATCTATGAACAATTTTAGCAATTTGTCACAATTCTTTCTAAATGTTCCTGTATTAAAAAAAAATGACTGTTCTTATATTTTATCAAAGGGTTGTGAGTGGTTTTCTGTAAATCAATTGCCAACTGGAAGGAAGGATCAGTTCAGTAAAACAAATTTGAGTGCCAACAATTTTTTCATGGTTATACCTTTTGTGAAGTAAGTCTAGTTCAGTATTCTATTTGAGAATTAATCTGGTGATCAATGAGCTCTTAATTTCTAATTGTGTAGAACCCATTTTTATGAATCATTTGTGTTTTATCGTCTTATTTTAAGAAATAACAAAACTTTAGTCATAAATAAAAATTCATAAATAAAAAGTTTGTCATTGTAGATATGTTATATTAAATGTTCTAATATTTATTTTTTCATTCGTATTCCCCAAAATTATAATACTCCTTGTATAATTTAGCTAATCAAAAGTCAGATTTTTGTGTAAATCATATTAAATGAAAATAATTGGAAATATTTGTAAAACTTAGCATAAAAGCTCTTTTGTATTTATTGAATTCATGGTCTAATTTATAAAATACTAGCTGCCTTTGACATCCAGTTTGTTCATCTAGATTATTGTTTTTTTTGGGGGGGGGGGGCTTTTAATAATACAGGGTGCATTTCTTTAAAAAGCATTTCCCCTTGTCATTTAATATAACCAAATCACAGGAATTAAATTTAATTAGTTTACTGTAAATTATAGAATGCATTCATTACAAGATAAAAGCAGAAATGTAATGATAAATACAGCATAAAAACAGAAGTAAAAGAATCATTAAACTACTTATTTAATGTTTTACAAAAGCATGGTTTGGTGAAAAGTTTGAATTCTGTTACAGTATTTTAAAAATTGTTTCAAATTGAATGAAATATGTTATCAAAGTTAATCAAGAAATTGTATTAAAAACGAAATTATTATCATTAAAAATCCTCCTGATCCATTAAAACAAATTTTGTTGGACTTTGATTTAGAGAAAGACAAGTTTGGCGCAGCATAACTGTCCTATTGGTTCTTGTGCCAAAAAAACTTCAAACCAACCAACCAACCTGATCCATTAAAAATACTTCTGATCTTCCACAGTATATCTCAGCAAAATTTTATAATTTTAGGTCCAGCAGTATAACTTTTGTAGCATTAATGCACATGCATATTAGTTCTTGAACAAATAATATCGAGATATATTTTTTAATATACTGTGTATATAATGATGAATTTTAAAACTGAATTAACAATTTCTGAAGCCATCTAATTCTAATTAGATATTAATTTTCTTTAAAATTATATAGTGTGTGCAAATAAAACTATAACAAAATTGAAGTCATCATTATTATAGTTTTACATTTTAATATTGTGTAATTAAATTTTTCCCTACAGACAGTTAAAGAAGTGGATTTCTGTAAAAAATTCTCATTCCAATCAATCACCATATGAAAAAACATTTGAAATTGACAGGCATAATGTAAAACAGCAGCAGCAAGTATATACTCAGTCTAAGGTAAATTATATCTATGCTTAAAGAATTTTCTTGTTGTTTATTATTTTTATTCAAAAATGAAGGTTCAACCATTTATTATTATTTTTTGTTTCTTATCTTAATATTTGAAAGACTTTAAAGAGATTTGCATTCTATAAATATGTTGTCATGGAAATCTCAAAAAATTAGATAACTTGGATATTTATTAAATTTTTAAAAAATGCTGGAAACAATGATTAAAAAAAGATTTTCAATAATGCCTGGAAAAGAAAATTTCAGTAATACTTTTAATTTTATAAGGATTTGAACTTTGAAAATAAAAGAGGTTAGTAGAGAATGCAAGTGACAAAAGCTTTCTAAATGTTGGGAAGTAATGTGCTTATTGATGTATACTGTTTCCCCTTTTTCTGTGCGCAATATAATAATATATATGCAATAAACTTTCATTTGGTCAGTACATGGACCCAAATATGTGCTTATGATGTATTATATATATCTTAGTGGCTAGATTGTTTGCTATTTTTTTACATTTACCATCTTCTTTTAAATTAAAGCTTAAGTAATGACTCACAAGTTACTCATTTTTATTTAATTTAATAGGCAACTGAATTGGAATGGATAAATTGTAAGCCATTATTTTTTAATTTTAACTCCATACACTTATTAAAATGTTGTGGAAGTTTGATTTAATTTTCCAAGATTTAATATTCCGTATACTTTTCCTCTTTCCATTGGTTAAGATCTTAGGGGAGATCAGATTCAAATTTTAGTTAAAATGTATTACAAATTGTGTCAAGGTTAAAATGTATTACCTTTTGTGTCGTTGACTAGCAATCTGTTTTAACTTTCAATATTCTAAGATTTGAAGTCTATTGTGATTGAGTTAATCAAAATTTGGTACCATTACTGAGCTTAGCAAACAGGAATAACTGGAAGAAACACGGGTTTCTATTGATGAACCTTGGTATTTGTTGACAGAATCAAGCTGCAGATGGAAGTTCTACAAGATCAAAGAGATCTAAGTAGTGTGTGGATTGCATGTTTGTAATAATTTGTGACATCAACAAATAACCTGAGACATTTATTACAGCATACATAGTAATTGTAGAATCTTAAAGTTATTAAAAGGCCAATTCAAGTGCACTTCTAGATTTAATTACCAGATGAGATTTTCTAAAATTTAATTAAACTTGTTCTTGAAAACAATAATATTGTTAGGATTATGATTTTCACACCAGAGTGATATGAAGATGTAGTCTTTGATTTGCCTTTAGATTTGCACTGTCTATGAAAGTGCATATTCAATATACTCCACCCAAGCTACAAATTCGTATAGAATTTACTGTATCCACTAATTTCAAATAGCAACAAATCTATGGATCACACAGTATCAAAAGAAAATAAGCTCACTTAAGCTAAGCCAATCAACATCGGTCGTTGACCGAGTTAAACTAACTCCTCACCTTTAAGACATGCACTAAATAGCATTCCACTAAAGTGGACGGGACAACCGCGGAAAGTGTTTACTCTTTCTAGACAACTGTAGAGATTCTTTGAATATTCTTTAAGAACAAATTTTTATTTCCTAGCATATAGTAAAAACCGTTGGCAATCTTATTACATCATCAACACACCTACATCACTAAATTAACCAAGTATGGCAATCTTCTGTTATAAATCCTCTTAGAAAGGTCTTTTCTTGCTGACATGCGATTTCGTTGCAATTAAATTTATACAATTAAACTATTTACAATAATTACACAAAAATTCAGAAATATTTGTACAAAATTCATAACAATATCATTATTTTTATAGCAAGAATTAATAGAGTAAATAAGCAATAAAAGGATACAAGACATCGATTTGATGCTATGTACAGTATGTTTGAAATTATTTGGAATTCTCATAGAATTATCAAGACAGTGCAAATCTTAATTTGATGACTTAATATTGATTGTAAATTGAATGATATTTAAGTTAAATTGATCATGAATAAAATAATTTGAAAAAGAAATTTAGTAAAATATGAATTAGCAATTATGTTATTTGTATTTGTTTGGCATAAATTTAGCAACCAAGGGTATTATTGCTAATAATTTGAAAGGCAAGACTGTTAAAAATAAATTTATTAAGTCTGGAAAAAAATATGAATGTGTTTTGTTTGCTAACAAAAGTGTCATTTAAAGAGAAATTATAAATATTCTGATTCTTTTGGCTTCTTGTGATATTGACAATAATAAGATACATTATTCTTTTAGTAAAATTAATACAAATTAAACTTTTATTTCTAAATTTTGTGCAACTGAAATAAATAGTAAGTGTAACTGGATTTTTAGTGCTATTGGAATGCAATATTATTGTAATAGTGTGAGCTTGTTTAGTGATTGTAGAGTGCAATAGATAAATCTATCAAACTAATGTCTTTAATTATTGCTGGTTTAACTCTTTGAAGTGTACAAATATAGATATTCTGAATTTTAAAAAATTATGCAGTTAATTTTTCTGTCTAAAGTCTATGGAAAGCAAAAATGTCTTTAAAAAAAATTATAATGGACTGCACCACGATGGGGGCACAGAAGTACCACTGAACACCTATGACATTTTCTTCTTATGACTAATAAATACTTTTTAATGTGTTTTGGAACATAATTCTTCATTATTAATTTGTGGAAATACTATCATATATAATGTTATCAATGAAAACTATTTATAGAATCTTATAATGTCTAAAAAAAAGTTATAAATGAGAAATAAACAAGTTTAATAACAAGTAATCCTCAAATAAAGCTAACAATGGAAACATTTTTATGTGAAATTTAGACTTTAAATACAATCAACACAATATACAAAATATGAAGAAACATAATATTTAAATAAACTATTAGAAAATTATTCTATATTAGAAAATATATTCAACATCCGCATAATTTGGTTGCTAGCTAATATGAGAAGAATGCACCTGAAAAGTGGTGAATATTTTATCCAGTGAATTCATATAAATCTTACTCAAATGTAAATAAATTCCTCACCCACAAAATTTATGGCACCCCCTCCATAAATTATCAGCCATTTAACTAAGAGAGTCAGGTGAAGGAGAACAGATCAGTTTCGCTTATGTGTTTCAAATGGTAGAGAATCTTTTTCCATAGGTGGTAAAGCTCTGAAACCACCTCCACCACCAATCTCAAGTAGGAAGAACTTTTCTTTCATGATTTGATTTGAACAAAAAGTTTGTGGTAGACAGCTTTTACATTACATAATTATGAAGGTATTTTGAATTTGTTTATTTTTGGCTTGATGAAAAAAAAATTAAATTGAAAGTACTGAGAAAAAGATTTAAAAATGACACATTTTTTTTGTATGTAAGAGGGTTATTAACTAGTGGGCTGACATCTATAGACAATTATTAAAGTTAGAACATTATTTTAAAGCCTTTGTTTTGTATCAGAAACCATCACACATTGAAGTGATAACTTCGTGTTGAAACTACCCCACATCAAAGGGTTAAAAAGTCCTAAAGTAGATACTCATATTGTTAACTTTTATGTTAGATTGAATGGTAAAAATAATTGTATAGTATTAAAAAAGGTATTGTAAATTAAGATAAAATAATGTCATTTTACTTGAAGAAACAAGTTATGATATGTTGGCCTTTAATAATTCTTATGAGAAGGTAAAAAAGCTTCTAGAAGAATTTCACAACTCCTAATCAATATATTGTCAAAATTCCAGCAGTTTCTGGAACTTGGTGATATTAATAAATGGATTATTATTATTATTTTGTTATCAAGGCTCAGTACCAATGATTCTGCATTCATTCAGTATTCATCAAAGCTGTATGTAAAACTTCTTACAGATTTGTTTGTTTAGATTTACTGTTCATGAAAGCAATATTACAAATTCACTATTAGATGTGTGTATTATAAATGAAATTTGCAATATATATAAAGATCCAGACATGTTGGTTCAAGACATTTAGTTATTTCTATTAAAATTTCACTCTCACACACAAAAGACCCTTGTTGAAAAGAAATTTTTTTGAAGTTTGTAGAATACATAGTATATAAATCTGAATCAAATATTGTTTCTTCTTAGAACTTCATTTTATTTATTTTTACTGTATGCTTGAGTTGCAACAATTTTTTGGGCAAATGATATTAGAATTTTCTTTGAATAGAGAAAAATATTCTTTTAATTATGGATCTTTTTCCTTCCAAAATGGTAAAGGACTTCTATAATTTCTTTCTGCCATTTACATATTCAAAAAAATTATTTATGTTATCTTTTATTTTATTAGAGTGATTATGCAAGACATACTGAGAATACTTCCCCAGCAGAGACTCGTGGTATCCGTCAGCAACACAAATCCACCTACTCGCCACCACCAAGAATGCTTCGTCAACGAAACATAAAGCATGGAGGAGAAACTGAAAAGAAGAAAAATACTACTCAATCAGATGTAAGTTTATTTTACCATAGATTCAAGTATTCAGATTGTCCAAAGAAAGTGGAGCATATATTTATTTCCTTGACTATTGCATCTAGATGCATACTTTCAATTGCAAAATATGATCAGATAAAAGTATTCAAGTATATGGAATATTTTGCTTCCTAAAGAACAAGATAGTAAATTATAAAGATTAAAATTTTACGATTGGCAATAGTGAAAAAATGTTAGTGAGTAAAATGTTTTCTTATGCTCTCATTGACAGACATTAAAATTTTATTTTCCTGTCTTCAAAATTTAATGAGATATTAAAGAGCAAAAATAATTATTTAAAATTATTTTTACATATATCATACTTATGTAAAAATAAATTTTTGGCTGTAATATAACTTAACATACTAGTTTATTTAAAAGATGGAATCATTATACATTTATTTATTTTCCCTTCATAAAAAGCGTCTTCTTTGCGATCTGAGCATCTCAGTTTTGGGCATGGTTGCTTTTCTATCTGAGAGGTGTGTAAATGTGTCTCCCTGTAAAAAGGAGTCATGCAAGCAAATGCAAAGCTTAAAGTAGTTAAGTCATTCACTTGGCTCTAGTTGGTACTACTGAAAAAACGAGACACTCACTCAGCTTAAATTGCTGACAGATTGATCATGTGGATTTTAAAATTCAATAAGTAACAACTACTACATTTATACCTTCAATTCACATTAAAATCAGTTTTTTTGGTAGTTTAATACCTATTTGATTTATTTTGTAATTTGTCATTATTATTGTTTTTAGCAAGATGGTATTGCTGGTAATCTATAAAATTGTTACATCCATCAGGAAGTATTTTCTGTTTTAGTTTTGAATTATCAGCTTGAGGAAATTTGAATACAAAATGAAATAAAAGACTGTAACTCTGTTTAAATTGCAATTTCTTTGTCTGCATTACTTGAGGCTAACATAAGCACTTTAAGAGCAGTTTTCTTAATATGATTATATTCTTTTGTGTCTTGTCCAGATTTACCATCATTAATGTTTCTAATTTGTATCAGACTCGAGTGCACTAGATATAGAACTTAAAATTCTGTTGGAATTCTTTGTTTGATTTTAAATTCCACTAATATGCATTTTATTTAATAAATAAACACTTAAGACTCTCCATCAAAGTAAGTATTCATTTCAATAACTTTTGATTTTTTAATTCTAGTTTCTTAAGCTCAAATTTTTTATTGGATTCATTCTTTTTGTAATTTTTAAAATTTCTTTTGTTATGCAGCATTAATTATTTCTAAGTGTGAGTCTTTATCACAAATATCATCTTAAGTAATTAAATTAATTAATTCCAAGACTTGATCATTAGCTGCTAGAGTTATTTCTTCAGTTAAATTTGGAAGATTTTTATATTCTTAATGGATAAGTCATTTTGACTCAAAATAGCAATAAAAAATTTGCTTTCTGTCCTAAAGTTTAGTTAAAAAAAATTTCAGAAGCCATTTTATTTCAATTTTCTGCTTATATATATATATATAAAAAGTAGGTGGTGAGGTAAGGGATTTTCTGTAGTTTCATAACAATTTACCAATCTAAAAAGATAACTTTTAAAGCACTTAGATCTGAAACAAATTAAATAATAGTGCAAGCTCATATATTTTTTATATTCATAGTTTATATGTTAAAGTTTGGATCAACACATTCTAATATTCCAAATAGAAAATTCCCAAGTCATGATCAATTCTCTGTTTTGGGAGAATGCAGTTAAGTTTTGGCTGAAATTAAATTTATGTGTAATGATGAAATGATTATTCTTAATATTAAATATAAAAATTATTAATATTACTTAATATTAAAAGAAATATAATGTCTAGCTTTTATCTTGCACCCATTTAGAAACATTTACTCAATTTGCACACATTTAGAATCATTTACTCAATGATCAGTAGGGGATTAGCTTATTTTTTCCTGTTTGTGTATTAAAATCTAAATGGTTTTTTATAATTGTGTTTATATTTCTTATGCTTTATAGGCTATTTCTTAGGCTTTCATATTTTTGACAATTTTATATTTAAAATGTCATATCTTTGTGATATAAGATTATCTTTTTAAAAAGTTTAATTATTCTGATCTAAATATTTCTATAAAATTTATAAAACATTTGCAGATTCATTGAAGTAGTGTTTTGCTTTTGATGCCACATAAGTTGCTTATTTTTACAAATATAAAAATTGAAAGAAAAAAAAGTCTTTGTTTAAAATGTATAATAGGAAAAAATCATTGATCCCATTCCTGTTAAATTAATTAAACCTGCATTAATAATATCAAAGTTTTTTTAATGTAGAAGTGCATTTGTAGCAGGAAATGATTTGGGGATGGCGGAGGTAGGGAATATTGAACAATATTAAAGTAGGAGAATTTTAACCTATAAAACATTTTTGAAATGTTTGAAATAATCAATGTGTGTAGGTCTATCTAGATTCCTCTTTAATTTATGGGATGTTAGTCGTTTTATTCTGTTCTATTTGGCTTTAAAAAGTATTTTGTGACTCTCCATTAAGATAAATAGAAACTGGTTTTTGTGACATTCCAAAATATTCCTCTTTATTTATAACTATTAATAAATGAATCTAAATAATATTTTAAAGGCATTAATTTTTAGTCAATTTGTTTGAATATCATTATGATGAACTACCAGACAATAAATGTAATTACATTTTTTGTTAATTTATATTTTTACTTTATTTTGCAGGATAGAGGCCAAGCACACTCTAAACATCATAAAAAAGTTTCTGGAGGTTTGTTACTTTTTCCAAGCTTTTTTAATTTGCCTGTGTGAATGTTATTATGTCTGTAAAGCTTTGTATTTATTTTTAGATGAGATATAACTAGATGATATGCATATACTTAAGACATAAGTTCTATGATTAAAAATGAAATTTCAGTGTTTTCAAGATAACATTCATGCATGCTTTGAATTTGCTTTATAGGTTTTCTTTTGAATTAAGATATTTCTAATTCATTTACAGATGAATCATTTTTTAACCAATATGTTTGATTTGCAATAACCCATAGTTTTTCTAACACTACAGTTTGATTCTGAATGTCTGTATTGCACTCTGTACCTGGTTTGTTTGGATATTTTAATTTTTCAGCTGCTCTATGTGTGAAACAGTAATTGGGCTATTTTTCTTTAGAAAAAATTTTACTTCCAACAGTTTATATATTTTAGTATGTATCAATACATTTTTTGTGCTGTGTCATTGCAATCCATTTTCTGAAAAAGGTTTGTGCTTTCACAAATGTGCCTATGGGCTTTGATTTAATTGAAATATGGCTGAGATGGAAGTGGAGATTTTTTTTTTTTGTTATTCAGTATTTAGTATTTAGAAACATTAAATTCCAAATTAAAATATAATAATGTAATTCAAAATGAAAAAGAATAAATAAAGGCAAGCATAAATAACTAAGAATTTCAGAAAGGCATGCCTCCTGTTCACTGCATTCTGTCCCTTTGTCTTTCTGTCCCATTATCCAGGAAAGATGGAACAGCTTTCTAAAATAGATAATATTTGTGTGAATGTAAAGATTTGTGTAACTAAATAAAACATTTTTGATTCAATGCTTTTTATCCAAATATTTTATTACATTTATTGTATGTGCTGTTATATCAATTATAGTGGATAAGGTTTTGCTGCTATAAAATACCTTTGTTGTTATATTTTTGTTTATATTAAGCTATGCAGTTACAAGGGAAGCATACCTAACAAAGAACCTAAGAAAACAATCTTCTTATTCACAAAATTAAAATTTTTATTTCAAATAAAAACATTTTGTCTTGAGAGGTAACATCAACTCTACTCTACAGTATTGTAAAGCTCTGAGAGATACTTCTGAAAGAGACTTTGATATAGATGCCAGCCTTAACAGTTGGAGTGATTTTGCCAGTTGGCAGGCACTGCTTCTCAATTAGAATGCTTTATATTATTATTTTAAAGTAGCACTTTCTTTTGCTATGATAAGAAGTTTCTCAAATTTGATTTGTAGTTGATGACCAAAGGCTGATAGCATGTTGATATTTAAAAAATTGTCTGTGAAAAAAAAGCTTAAATTTGATTAGTAATTCAATATGCATTTTGGTATTTTATTATGTAATCTATGGTGTTTTATATTTATATATATTTTGTATTTATTTAATTTAGTTGACACAAATTTTCAGGAATATTTCAAAATAGTAGATAAATAGAAGTAATTGTGGAATATGGTTAAAAAATATATGAATGTTGCTATTAAAATTCCAATTTAATTGAGTACATTGGCCTAAAATTTACCTGTTATTCTTAGATTTAGATATTTTATAGGAAGAGCAAAGAAAAACTTATTAAATGTTTTCATTTTAGCATGATAAAATATGAATGTATATGAAGAGAATTAAGGCATCACTTTTGTTTTTAGAAACCTCAAAATTTGAAAAAAGTTCTAAGAAAACATTTTTATCTACTGAAGATGGTTTTTATCCTGTTTCTAAGACATGGTTAAATTTTTCTTTGGATTGTGAAGCTGTGGTTGCAACATTTAATATTCATTTGAGGTAAGAATGATCAGAAATCACTTATTTTTGAAAGATTTTTTTTTTTGTGGAAAAAATAAATTCAATAATGATAAAAGATTTTGTGCTTTAAAAAAAGGGAAATAAATAATACTAATTGATATTTTTTTGTATAGTATTTGATATTTAGTTTCAAAAAATTATATCTAAAGATATGTTTCCAATTTTTTTATCTGTGTATTTACATTATATATATATATATATATATATATATATATATATATATATATATATATATATATATATATATACCCTAAAAAAATATTATACATAATTATTTATATATATATATATATATATATATATATATATATAAAGTCTTTGGAAGTCCCCTGCAGAAATATTATGCCCTGTTACCTTTATAGATTTCCATAATGGCAAAAGTTTGCATAAACTGATTTCTCAATTATATCTCATAGATGTTTAATTGATGAAAGGTGATCTAGGTGGCCAAGAAAGGAATTTTTCCATACATGTTGAAAATCTGGGAAGAAACATTAATATATATTCAAATCTAATATTTAATTCCTTGTTAATTTTGTTTTAAGAGAAAAATTATATTACTGATTTTGCTTTTGTGGCTAACCAGTTTTCTTTAATTACTTTCTCTTAATTTATAGGAAAACAGCTGCTTCACCTAATGCATACAGTTTTTCATGACAATATTTCTCATAAAAATAAGCTTTATTACTTTGTTTTCTCAAATTCTTTCATGTATATTTTAGTCATATATATATTAGAAAAATAAAATGTTCTGAAATGTTTTGCTTATCGACGTTTTGTTCATATACTAGTCACTACACTATAAAATTTGAAGTCGACTAAGAAATATTAATTTTATTCTATTTTTGACAAATTATCAATAAAAAAAGGTAAAGTTAGATGCTTTCTCTGTGTTTATTTAATATATATAATAATGTGAAAAAATATTTGATTTCCTATATAACTTGTATATGTTTAATGTAATTCTTAAAATTTCTATATTAGTAAGATTTCAAAATAATATATTAACTCTTTCATGTGAAATATAGTACCGCAGCTAAAAACATTAGCTTGGTTATGAAATAATATATATTTGTTTTAGAAGAAATTGATGCTCACATATATGATGATGTTAATATAATTTTTATGGTGAAAGATTACATGCTTAATCTTTATTCATAAACATAGGTTTGGCTTCTCGAAACTTGTCTGTTTAGATCTTCAGTGTGTAGAACAATTAAACTGTTTTAAAGAAGAAGCATAAAGTTTTTTAGTAGGCTTATTAATGTTTTTAATGGTAAATATCTTAGTGAAGTTGAATTATTTATAATAAAAATAAAATGAACTACTGTTCAAAAATGCTTTATGCATGGTTTAATAGAACTGTTTCTGAAAATGAGTAAACTTTTCATTTAATAAACTTAAGAACTAAAAACCCTTCCTGTTGAGCTTTAAAAAATTTTTCCATCCACTGTTATTTTTTTATAATATGAATTCGTTTTTAAAATTTTTTTTATGTATAATAACCTAACTTTTATTATTAAATTTTGCTTATTTTTTCTTACATTTGTAAGAAAACTCATATTTAAAAAAAAATTCTAAAATCTCAGGGAGTTAAAGATTTGCTTATTTTATTAAGACATATTCAATTTGTTGTTTATAGAATTAAATTGCAAGAGAAAACATAAGTGAAAACTTTTAACCTTTGAGTTGAATTTTTAATGAACAGTATGTTTAAATTCAGACAAATTAGTCATTAGAAATATGCTGCTAAAAATAAAAACAAAAATCTATATAAATTTCATGCTATTTAAAATTTGAATTGATTGTTTAAATTCTTAAGTTACAAAAGTCAGGTCTCATTTGGAGTTGAACACAAGACATTTCAAATTCTCAAATAATTTGGAAATTATTTCATTACTTTCAAATGCAATGAAATTCTTTGCAGTCAAAAGATATTTGTTGTAAAATGTTCCGAGTTTATGCAATCCAGAAATTTTGTTTATTCAATGTTGGTTCCATGTCACAAATAATATCTTGTGTAACTTGGAAGTCAGAACTATAGCCAAGTTAGAGTTCAGTTGATTAGAAAACTATTTTTAAATAGATTAAGAAGAATATATAGATAAAGAGATGGATAAACTTTTTGGCCAGCAATGAACAATACTTTGTGAAAAATTGCATGCATTATTATTTTTTAATTTTAAATAAGTCACTTTATCCTTAAACTTGAAAAGATTGAAAACCTGATAAATATAATGTTTCGAAATTAAAAAACAACTCTTAACTATATTAATTTTGTATATATTACACTCTAATTCAAATGAGAACATGAAATTAAATTCTGAAAATATCGCAGAAGAATTAGACCTCAAATACTTCCTAAAGATGCAGGGCTGCAAACATTTGTTTGCTTAATAATCTGACCTTTATTGCCACATACTATTTCGTTTACACTAAGAGTAAAAACTATTATAAAAAATAGTCAAATGAAATAAAAATATTTTAATCTGACGAATTCAATTAAAAGAAATTAAGACCACATAAAAATATTCAGAAATAAAAACAAAGAAATTTTTTTTGAATTTTGTCACGAAATTGAATGGTATTGTAATAAAATATGTTTAAACATTAATTTCCAAGTATTAATGTAAAATTTGAACAAAAACATTTAAATAAAATAATTCTGAATTAAAAAAGTGTTGATTTTTTTAAATAATAATTTGCTAGGAAATTACTCCAGTAATATGTCAAAATGCAGATTAAGTTAAATATCTGGAAGTTAATAGTATTTTATCGCCTCTATAATATTTGTTCTGATATTTAGTTGAAATAACTCCAGCAATTTTGTACATATGGAAAAGAAATCCCCACACTATCATAATAGGTTTTTTTTTTTTTTTTTGGTGGTGGATTTTTTTATTAGAAATTTTATCAAATCAGAAGAAATTTTATTTGTTAAAACTAATTAAAAAAATAGTATACATTCTTTTAGATATTGCTGGAAGCTTAATTCTGTTCATAAGAATAAATTGACTACATTAAATTTTTTATGTGGGCTGGAATGGCCTTGTTGGTAGAGCATTGGATTTCTACTCCTTAGGTTACGGGTTCGAAGCTCACCGACCAACAGATTCTCCGAGTGTGTGGCAAAGTCCTCCATATCGAGAGTAATATCACTGGGGGTACTGGGTCAGAGGTGATCGTTCTCAGTTCCAGATCTAAATTACAATTTGAGATGTATGAATGAATATGCATGTATGTAGTCCACCCCCTAAAAAGGGTGACGTGTGTATAGCTAAGTCATACTCTTGGCCCTAGATGGTGCTACTTGTAAAACAAGATACGTGTATTTCCGGCTTAAAAAAATATTTTCTGCTGATTTATCAGCAGAGCTTGTCCATGGCAAGTGCCATAAGTAACAGCAACATTTTTATAACATAAATCTATCAATACTTGCCTTTGAAAATTTATTATCTGTACAAAAACTTAAGAGGATTTCTAAAAAATTTTAGTGTGACACGAGAGAAAAACTTAAACTATAGAGTGTAGTATAACACCAGAACTAAACATTTTTTTTGTATTGTTTCAACATTAAAGTACCTAATACTTTCTCATAAGGTCATACAGGAGAATACATTTAGAACTTTTAAAAATTAAGCATATTTTGCAAATTCTGTATCATTTTCTATTGTCATTTTTGTTTATACCGTTATATTAACTCAACCACAAAAATATTTATGTGGTTCTGTGTGTTGCCCTAGAGTTTGACGAGACTAGGCAGGCTAACACTGCCTGGATTAAGATGTACTAAGTGCACATTAATGTCTTCAATCCCAGCCATCCTATGAGTGGCAACAACTGTATTCATGAAAGTAGTGTATAAGCACAATAAATTGATGTATAATTGCTGGAATCACTCATTGTATTATTACCACAAAATTCAGTAATTAACCTCTCTATTTTGAAACCATTGAGAAAAGGATTGAAAGCCAATTACAACATTATACAGCATCATCAATATAGTAGAAATATTTGTGCAAGATAGTATTAAGAATAGAACATATAAAATAAATATGTGTAGCAATTTGCAAAATTGTGAGATGATGAAAGGTGAAAGAATAAAAAAATTGGATGCTACTAACCTCATTTATCCCTCTATCTGCCAAAATGCACATCTTGGAAGGTTCATGCCTCAATTCTTAGTCATTTGTAAGATTGAAACATAGTGATATGCAACATGTTTGATGATTTGTTGGCAAAAATACAAATAATTAATACATTTTTGCAGATTCAGCATCTTGATCAAATTAATTTTTCTGCACCTGTAAATAAAGTTAGGATTTTCTTCTTTTTTGTAATTACGCATTACATTTCTCATTACCATGAATGCAAGAATATTAGGTGGATCTCTAAGTAATTCACGATAAAGCTTGAATGTACATAATCTTTGTGAAATATCCCTCGCTAATGATACTGGTAAAAAACTTTTATCAAATGAGTCCTAAATTAGTTTAGAATTTTCCAACGTAGCTTTTTGAAAACTATAAAAATTCTGAATTTGCAATTTCAGAATTATGATCAAACAAATGCGCATTTTATAGGTTTTATTTTGGTGTTAGTGTTAATTAAATACCCTTTTGTTTTAAGTATATGATCCTCTATTTAATGATATAAGTTTCAGGAAACAAAATGGATAACGAATTTTTTCGCAAGACATTAAGCTACATTATTATACTCAGCCATTACTTTTATGATATAGCTATAAAGGTGTGGTTTACTATTTTAGTAAGCACATGTGTGTTGTGACTAATGGCACTTGCCGTGGACAAGCCTTCGCTGATACGATCAGATTTTAAGCCTAAAAAATACGTCTCTTTTTTTACAAGTAGCTCCATCTAGGGCCAAGAGTACGACTTAGCTACACACACGTCACAACCCTTTTTTAGGGGGCGGACTACATTCATGCTGCACATTGTATATATATATGCAATGCAATAATATTAATGTCACTATTGTCTAATTTTGACACTGAGATGAAATAATCAATTACAAAATGAAGGTGGTAAAACTAGCAATGAAAACTATATAATGGCTGTTAGTGATAAGTAGAAACGTTGCAACAGTTGGAATAATCTATCAAATGCTTGAAAGGTTATCATACATGACCTGCTCTGATGCATGGAAATTTTGAATTATCAGATCGCTGTGACACCATAGATGAGAACTATAGTTGTGTTCTACAGACCACCAATGAACAACTCCTGTGGGAGAGAAGTTCTGTTATTGGTAAAGGATAGCCAACTTTATATTATATCAGTATCCATATGGCTGTGAGAACCACTCACCATAATGGAAGTTTCTTATACCCATATTTAAGGTCCTCTCAAGGGGATATCGCATAAATGAGCACTGTGTGATACACCGACATAGCCAATGGCCATGCGGGAAACTTAATGGGACCTCCGATGAGCAATACCACTTAGCACAGAACAAACTATACTTGATGACACTGGAACCTTGCAAGCAATAAAGAATTTTCTAAAGAAAACGCATACTGGTACAAAAAAAGAACAATAGGAAAAAAATAAATTTTACATTGCATACTAAGTTGAGAACATATCTAAAAAAAGCATGATTATTGGTTTCTAAACTAAGATAGAGTTTTTAAATAAACTAATTTTGTGAACGGTTCATCTCTCATCATGTTGAGCACTGCAAATTGATATTATAGTGGTGTGACAAGTGTCATATTTGGCAAAGGGGGACAATGATTGCAGAATTGCATTTGAATGAACACATACGCAAAAGTCGACCTTCTGAACACTTGAAAGAAACAAAAAATTGGCAAAAGAATATTCCCCAAAACAAAATTGTTAAACATGGAACTCGGCAGCAGACAGCTACTCATTCACCGGTGAATATTGGAATTTAAATATCAGCAACACAATTAGAGAAACCACATGGTATCCTTTTCCATCGAATCACATTTTATACACTACACTAGACAGCATGTATATAGTGTTATGAATTTTTGTGCTAATATTTGTAAATATTTTAATTGTATAAAATTAATTATAATGGAACCACGAGTCAAGGAGAAAAAACCGTCCTAAGGGGATGTACAACAGAAGATCGCAATATTTGATTAATTTGGCGATCTAGGTGTGTTTGCGACATAATAAGATCGTCAACGATTTCTACTACACACTAAAATGTGAAGTAGAAGCTGAAAAAGATTTGTTCCTTGAGAATGTTGGAGAAAGTTCCACACTCGCCCGGAACGAGCGTGCAGCTTTTTTATTCGCCTCGCCCACTTTAGTAGGACACTATTTAAGGCGCGACTGAAAGTGGACTCGACCACTTTAGTGAGTCGCTATTTAAGTCGAGGCTTAAGGTGGAAAAATTGATACACTTTCCAGTCACCCCCCCTCATTTTTCCAGTCAGATCATGTCGTCAGCCATGGAAGGAGACAGTCGCAACGAAATCAGATGCTTTAGCCAGTCTACCAGTAGTTCTACCCTTTTTATAGCTAATATTAGGGCTAATACGGAAGTTTAGTCACATATGCAACTTCTTGAAAGAAGCGAAGTGGAGATTTTTAAACTACAAGAGGAATCCCGCACCTTCAATCGAACTATTATGAATAGGCTTCAAAATGATCAACAACAGACAGAAGAGTACATTACAGGAGTGAACAGGGAACACGAAATAAACGAAGGAATAGAAAAACAGGAAAATGAGTTAAGGTATTATGCCCCCTGCCCATTACAAAATGCAAGAAACACTCAATACAGATCGATGAAAATTTAATGGAATTTGATGAAGCAATCCAGTGCATGCTTAAAAGACCATCTGATAGCAATGGGTTCCAAACTGTTTCCCCAAGGAGGTTGGAAAATAACCGGGAAAAAAAGAGCTCCCCCCCCTCAAGAATAAATATGATGCCCTACAACGTCAATCTGAGCAGAAAATTGAAAAAAGAAGTATCCCCTCAATCAACCTTATACTATCTAATAATCCTCCAACAAATACAAAAAGAGTTTCCAGAAACAGAAAACAAATTCATCTTCAACGTAATCTCAATTACACCAGCTACTGGTAAACAGAGAAAAGAAATAATTAAATTCCTGGATATATATTCTCTCCGAAAGTGTGGAAAATTAGCAACTGAAAGTAATTGTAAAGGGACTATCTGGTAACTCTGACAAAGATGAAATATTGAAGGAACTGCAAGAGAAGAATTATGTCATTAGAATCTCGCAGCTCAAAAACTAAAGACAACAGACATTACATCCCATATTAAAGAACCCCCCTGAATGAATGAAAGAATTCAGCAAGCAACTACGATAAGTCTTCTTCACCTTAAGATCAAAAGGGAAACTTAGAGGGAAAAAACCCAATGCCAGGATGTATTTCAACTACTCTGACTTTTTCCACTCAGGAATTGCCGGATGAAGCTTAAATGCATTAAATGTGATCGTAAACACCAGACAAGAGACTGCCAAGTAAAGGGGAAAATTCAAGACCCTGTATACTTCAATTGTAATAAAACTGGTCACCTTGCAGTCTGGAAAGGGTATAAAAAATACTCGAAACTTATAAATAGAGCTGGATCAGTTCTGTTCATTTACGCATCTGCGTTCACGAAGACCAGTCACCCTCAGCTCTCTACGGAGATCATCATGGAAACATATTGATCGTAATGTCCTTTGTAATCTGTCATTACAGGGATTAAGCCCCGGGCCGGGCACCATCTCAACCCAACCACTTTTTTTTTTTGGAGAATCAGATCAGTTTGGATCGGAGAACGAGCGACGTTAGTTGTCTTTTCTTTTTCGCTAATTCGGTTAACAGCAAAGCTATAGAACGTACGTTCTATAGCTTTGCTGTTAACCGAAATTAGCGGATTAAACAGAGTTGATTCGCTGTGAATTTGTAGTTTGTTTTGCGTATATTTAATGCTTGTTTACCTAGACAATGAAGTCAGCATTTTCGCATAGTTCTCGTAAGAAACTTTCGTAACAATAGACATTGAAAACTGTCTTTATTTGTTTCCAAACCAAGAAAAACAGTTTTCAAATAAACTTATTTTGTGAATGGCTCACTTGTGACGATTTGTGTACTTCAAAATGATATTATAGTCGCAGTGGCGGATTTCCGAACAGGCGCATGAGGCACGCGCCTCGGGCCTCATAAATTAAGGGGCCTCAAAATTTAGTTCTAAAATAATAATTATTATTATTATATATACATATATATAGTCATCGTCCGGTTCAATCGTGATGACTGTGTAGAAAGGAATACAGTAAACAATCCCATTCTAGCTTATATATTATTTACAAAAACGGTTTTAAATAAATAAACATGAAAATGAATCGAGTCTCATCGAACCTCTCTTGGTTCCCCCCTTTGGTACAACATGACACTTACCCTCTTCAGAGGTTTGTTATCGTCGTCGTTGGAAGCAAAGAAGCGGGTCTTACAATCCAGGTAATATTTTTTATGCGACTATTTTTTCTTCTTCATATTTTAGCTATGCCACCGAAAAGAAAGTTTGGATCAAGAGCTTCGAAACGCAGAAAGAAAAAGAATATGTGGAACGATATAAAAATTCGTTTAATAAATTTATTATAAAGTTTGAAAAATGGGCCAGAAAGAGCAGTTGAGCAGCCTGATGCTGTTTGTGTATCTAAAAGAACCAATGAGCAACTTGAAATAGAATGCGAATTTGGAAAGACCACTGAGCGTACTGAAACAAAATATGTACAAGAAAAATTCACTGAGCAAGCTGAAGTTGAAAATAAATTCGAATTGACGAGCGAAATGAAATAGAATGCAAACCTAAATAGACTGGCGAACAAATTAAAACAGAATATGCACAAGAAAAAGTCGATGAGCGAGCCGAAGCAGAATGGAACACAAGAATCAATGACTTGTAATTTTAAGCAACAAAATAAAATAGCTGATTCTGATTGTGGTAAACATAAAGACGAGTGTTTGTTTCTCAGTGACATTGCATTCTGGCCACCAAACTTAACAGATAAAATGACTAAACATTATTTGATAAATAAGCCTTGTAATGCTGGGAATGTTACAAGTCTTAAAGTAAAATACGGACACAGAAGTCGAACCTATTATAGGAATGTTTCTGAATTGAATTTTCATTGTATAAAAGCAAATGGCACAAAAGAATTTCGCCAATGGTTAGTATATTCAGCTACAAGTAAGTGCATTTATTGTTACGTTTGTAAAATGGTTTCTAATGCGTACAAGAAATTGTCAACAGAATTTAGGGATTGAAAAAATTTAGCAAGAGATTTAAGTGGTCACGAAACGTCACAGAGCCATCACAAATCTATGGTGATTCTACAAAAACGCTTGTCTATTTCTGGATGTATAAATACTCAGAATAGCAATTTGACTCGGGTCAAAAGTAATGGCTAGCTATTATACAGCGAGTTATTGTCACTGTAAAAATTTTGGTGAGTTTAGGGATAGAATTTTGTAGCCACAGAGAAGATACAACTTCCAATCGAAAAGGAAATTTCTTGAGTTCTGTTGATTATTTGGCAGAATTTGACAGTTTTCTGAAATTACATTTAGAAAAATTTATCAATGCAGGGAGTGTAAATGTCACTTATTTATCTCACACGATATGTGACGAATTAATAAGTTTAATGGGTGATGAAGTTAAGAAACACTTAATATCTGAACATCAAAAAGCAATTTACTATTCAATAATTGTGGGCTTTACTCCGGATTTATATAACGTAGATCAACTTAATTATATTTTGAGATTTGTTAATAAAAATGGAGATATAAAAGAAAGATTTTTTCGGTTTTATTAATATTCAATACCATAATTCTGAATATTTAAGAAAAATAATTCTTGAGTTTTTAAAAGATTTGTCTATAGAAATTAAAAATTTCAGGGGCCAAACATCCAAAAACGCGGTAAATATGGTAGGGAAATACAGTGGACTGCAAGCAAGACTAAAACAGCATATAAATACAGTCGTCTTTGTACCAAGCGCAAGCCATACATTAAATTTAATAGAAATTTGTGCAGCAGAATCATGTTCTGGCGCATTAAATTATTTTGATTTTATCCAGAAAATATATGTATATAATAAAAAATACGGCTGCCTAGCTAATTTGAAAATTTGCAGATAGGAACCAAAATAGGAAAAAAATATTATTTTGTTGTGTATCATTATTATTTACTAAAATTAATATTTTATATCTATTTATAAATTACAAGCCATCATTAAATTTCTAAAAAAATAGATTTTTTATATTAATCGATTATTTGCTTTTAAAAAACAATTTTATGTATTAAAAAATAGTAATCTTCGTAAATACAAGTTCAACTTTAATAATTAAAGCTGTTCTTAAGAGTTAAACAAAATCTGAAAAAAATTGTACTGTAGTTACGAAATAATTTACTTACCTAAAAGCTCCAAACTTTCAGGGATTACTAATTAGATGCAAATTAATTGACTAGTTTTCTCAGTTTTTCAGTAAAAGGCATTGTTTGTTTATTAGATGGGCTTAATTAGTTGGAAATAGTTAGAAAATGACTGTTCCGAAAGTCAAAAAACATAAATTCATTAAAATTCGCAACTTTGATAACGTTTTAAAACAAAACCGAATTTTTATTAGCAAAAGTGAAAAACAGCTCTATTCTATAGTAATTAATTTGGTGTAAAATGAAGTTTTAGGCATGTATCGCAGAAAAATATTTCGTGACTCTGGCACAAAATAACGCATGTTTCTTCTTCTTTCTCTCTTTCAAGAATAGCCTTAACGCCTCCTGAACGTCCTTTTAAATACTGTCAATTAGTATGGAAAAATTGTTTTCAATTTTATGTACTTAGGTCTCGCCCGGCCCCCTTTTTTTATACAAAAAAAAAAAAAAAAAATCAGATGCAGATCTTAACGTGAAAAATACATGTAAAGAGTGTATACTATAAATATTACTGTAGTTGAGCGAGGGGCCTCAAATTGAATTGCGTCTCGGGCCTCTGAAACTCCAAATCTGCCACTGTATAGTCGTGTGACAAGTGTCACATTTGGTAAATTGGAGCAACTAGTGCAGAGATGCTTTTGAATGAACAGATGTACAAAATTCACCCAACTGAATGTCAGAAAGCAAACACAGTCTGGAGGAGACAGTGAAAATATTTTTGTATTTGCTTTGTGTACTGATTATTGCGGAAAGTACCATAGAATATGGTTTTTCCTTATATACTTTGTCCACTTTCCTACATGCAGATCGATTTTTCTCAGCAAGATGACATCCTCCAGCAGAATAATCTAGTATTTCTTACAATTAGTAGTGTATGACCAATTAAAAACAGCAACACGATGAATTTACCCTTTTACTTAGCCCCTTAATTCCTAGAGCTTTAATTCAATCAAAAATTTGCGAGACAACCTTGATACAATTGTTCATCCTCTGGATTCTCAACTAAGTCAAGGCCGGCCATCTAGGGATGAAGCAAGTGCTGTGCCCCGGATTAGGGGGGGGGGCAAACATGATCAAGAACTGAAATAATGTTCCGAACGGTTATAGCGCGATGAAAAGAGAGGGCGAAATTTAACTGAACAAATGAGGGATTTTGAAATGTACGAATTTTACAGATATATTACAGTTTAGTGCAGGTGTTTAACAAATTATAAACATAAAATATAATCATTTACCGCCCCTACTAGATTAAATTGCACATATTGCTTTGATAATTCATACTATAAGATATCAAAATTTGATAGATCTAGTAATGTTAATGTCAAGGAAGTATCCCACTGTGTATAGAATAATTGCTCTCCTGCAATTTATGTGTCTTGTGAATGACACTCTTTTAATTTATTAATTTGTGATACCTTTTCTAGCAGTATGTATTGTAATTTTGTTTCGATATCTTGTATTATCTGCCTCTACAAAAAGATAAGAAATTCTACAAAAGCATTTAAACATTACTCTTAAAATATTATGCGACACTCGTTAGAAAGGCAAAATAAATAATGGCTAAAGAAGTGTATATACAGTTTAAACAAACTTATTACCCTAGAAGAATTTATTGATGCAAATACAGCTGTATCTGAAGCTAAAAAAACTACGGGATTCAACACAAGAAATGACACTTATTTTATGTTTAACAGTATGCTTTACAATATTATCCAAAATTAACACTATCAGTAAACCATTTCAGGTAAAAACAGTTGTTCTCGACTAGGCTTTTAATTTAGTCAATAAAATTAAAATTGCAATCCCTTAATTTAAGAACAAAATTTAACTCGTTTTCAAACGAAGAAAAAGCAATAGCTTGTAACTTGAATTTTTCAGAAAAATGTATTAAAAAACGAGAAAAATTATATTTTGAAACAGCAGAAGATGAAATTATAAATAAATACTGAGCACTATTTCAATAAAAATTAATAAAGAATTGTCTTTGATCAAGTATTTAAGCATAACTCTTCAATGCATTTGCTGAACTATGCATCGAAAAAGATATTGCAAAAAATTGTAATTTTCCTGAAGTAATTAATAGCAAAAACCAAATCAACGTTACATAAATATTCAATAAAAATATGTTTTCATATATATACTTCGCAAAAAATTTAGGGACCCAAATAATTTTTTGTACCCAGGTACTCCATACAGAAGGCTGCCGGCTCTGAGTGTAGCAGGCTATAAAATTTGAATTGGTATGCTTCACATTTCAATAAAAGTACTTTTCAAAATTTAAATAACTCTCACCTTGTCCATCTCAAAGTGATTACGGAAGGAGATTATTTTGGCTTTTGAGATGTAACATAATATTATAAGATCATATAATATTAAGGTGGAAATTCCATTAAATTTTTTTTTCATTCCTAATTGCAATAATCAGTCAAAATTTTCAATCTTTGTAAAAAAATTAAAATAATAACTAAAAACTTCAATGAAATCCAATTAAATAACATACATATTTATTTGAAATAAAGCTTTTATTAAAACATTTAAAGAACTTTTTGGATGGATTTACATATATACAAATGGCATTTACTATAACATAAAATAGATGCCACAAAATGCGTCTTGTAGAGCACGATCGCAAGCATTTTCTGTGAGAAAACCAGCAGCAACCTCAGATTCAGAAGCATTGCGAACATGTCGTGTGAATCCTTCATTTTTCAAAGTATTTGGTGAAAAAGGTTTTGGACCTTTATTATCTAGTTTAGGCTCCATGTATGTGAATCTACTATCTTTATTTTCTTTAGGCACAGGTAAAAATATCTGTTGTGATTTAAGTCCAGTAGAAAATGCAGTTTGCCTTTTTAATGGAGTTTGTTTGGGTTTTATTTCCTCATTTTTTACTGTGTGAGATGCAATGATGTCTTTGGCTGATTTATTGGAAAACATGAGGTCATCTATAAGGGCTTCTTTCTTCTTTCTTTTTTGTTTCTCTAATTCTAATTCTTCTTCTATTACTTGTTGCTTTCGGGCCTCAGCTTCCATCTTTTCATATTCTAAGAGCTCCTCCAGTTCTTCCTCTTCTTTGCTAAGTTTACCTTTATTCTTCATAATTTGAGTCTTATTCTCCTTTTTGTAATGATCTATTTTCCGCTTAGTTGCTTCTATGTCAACATCATTTGCTAAATTAAAAATAATTGTTTCTATTTCTTCTAAGTAATCATTGTACTCTCTTAAAGAATTGAAATCCTCCTCTTTTTTATTAAAATCCTTTAATATTCGTCTACGTATGTCCAGTTCTTTTTCTACAGATGAATCTTCAAAAATCTGTACCCTAAAATTGCTTCTCCTTAAAGGAATATTGCATTGAGGACAAGCAGAAGAACCTTTAACAAAAAGAAGCTCTACACAATTTTCACATAGTGCATGGCCACAAATGTTTACCATTAACTTTAAATTGGGATTTCTATACTTTGTAGTTTTACATCGTGGACATTCAAGATCTTCCATATTTTTCACTTCACAAATTGATATCCTAGAAAAAAGTTTGTATTTAGTCGATATAAAAACACTAGTTTAAAAGAATGCAATTACGTAGTCATAATTTTCAATTACAAGGTGTGATCAAATGAAAAGGTACGAAACGACAAAAAATGAAATAGTTTAATATTTGCACATTCCGCTATGGGAGAATGTAGCGAGACATCTCGGGATGCCATTGAAGGCTCTGACTGGCATCGGACCATGCGCGGGAGAGAGTAAAGGCTCTTATCAAAAGCGGCTTCCAGATGATGTGGCAGTCCGTATGAGGACAGGATGGCGTTCACGTTGCAAAATTCGACGATTGAGGAGCAGCGAAGTGTTATCCAATTCCTGACAGCGGAAGGTGAGAACCCGGAAGCTATTCATCGGCGGATGGTGCCCGTTTACGGGGAAAAATGTGTCTGACAAGTCTGTCAAAAAATGGAGTGCCGTTTTCGTGCAGGCCTTGAAAATGTGAGTGATGACCAGAGACCAGGACAGGCAAACACTGTCATCACGAGCGATCTCATCGACAAGCTGGACGACCTAGTGAGAAGATCCAACAAAAGGAACTGCGTATGGGATCGACCAGCAAAAGGAACTGCGTATGGAACTAGCACTGCAACATTTGTTTCGGTATCAGGAAGACCCCGCTTTCATGGAACGGATCGTCACAGGTGTTGAGACCTGGTGCCATCACTACGAGCCAGAGACAAAGCGGGACAGCATGCAAAGGAAGCATGCGTCGTCATCTCCCCTTAAAAATTTCGTGAAGTCAGCAGGCAAGGTATTGCTCACTGTCTTTTTCGACGTTCAAGGTCCACTACTTGTGGAATTCCTCGAGCACAGAAAAAGCATTAACTACGATGTGTACTGTGAGACACTCCGACGCCTACGCAGGTCCATCAAGAACAAAGGACCGGGGCTACTCACGGAGGGTGTGGTTCTGTTCCATGATAAAGCGCGTCCACTCGCCTCCAGAGTCACACAAATGGAACTGGACAAGTTCAAATGGAGATGTTGGACCATCCGCCCTACAGTCCGGACATGCCACCCTGCGATTTCCATGTGTTTGGTCCACTGAAGAAACACTTGAAAGGGAAGCGCTTCAACTCGAACGACGTACTCAAGGCCACAGTGAAGGACTGGGTCTCGTCACAGCCACAGGAATTCTGGGAACAAGGAATCCTGTGGTTTGTTCATCAATGGGATCGTTGTGCTCAGGCCTATGGTGAATATTTTGAATAAAGTCTACATCTGTACCCACCGAGTCGTTTCGTACCTTTTCATTTGAACACCCCTTGTATTTAATTATAATAGAAAATACTAATAAATTTCCATCCTTAATTACAAATTAGTTACCAGATTTAAGCAACAAAACAGCAACATGAAATAGTTAATTTTTATTGTATTCAGAATTTGTTAATTAATATTTATTCTGTTAAAAGAAAGAAGCACTTTTGATTTGCTTTACACAAAATAACAATTTCATTATATAAAATTTTACACATCCCCCCTCTTAAAATCTCTATATTTAAAATAGACTACATATATTTTGCACAAATTTTTTTAATCCCAATATTAAATAACTTTTGAAATTTCTGAATATATTGAATGTGAAACAATTTTCATGAAGCCACTTTCTCAAAACAAATTAAATTAAAAGTTTCAAACAAACTATTCCATATAGTATCATTCTAGGTTTAAAAAGGAAAAATTTGATATTCAAACATATAGAAAAATACTAATTGCATTCATCTATTAAAAAAGTAAGTTGATTTTTGATACTATTTGTCTACCAATACTGAGACTATCATATTTCAATAATTCACCTCATTAAGGGATGAGACACAGAACAATGAGCACATTTCCAGCATTCAACTTTGACTTTGGAATTCTCCCATATATAGTAGATACTTTTTAGTTCAGTTTTTTTCTTCTTCATATGTATGGGAGTGTTGTATCGTTTCTGACCATATTTTATATTAATTCCAAATTTCATATTGATATTGCTAGTTCAAATGGTAAAAAAGCTTTCAGGAGTGGTATTACAGAAATTTTAGTAATTATTTAATGTTATGTATTTAAAAATAATATTCTTAAATAAAAAAATCTTATTAATGCATTTTTAATATCAAAATATATAAAGTATCGTGTTTTAAAGATAATATTTATAATATCTCTACATTTACAGCAATTCCTTAACTGAAAATGATTTAAATAGAATCAACTCTAGACTATCTACTGTTGTTACACTTAAAATAGTATTAAAAAATTCAATGACATAAAAAAAGAAGCATTTTAATATAAAAAAGATTGCTATTATTTTGTAAAAATATAATTAACAAATTTTAAGAACAGAAATTTTTTTATTCGTTCTTCATAAATTAATGTTCATGCGCTTACATTAAATAAAAATAGCTCTGAAATATTTTACTGTGCTTTAGTACCTTTTTCCTTCTTTATTTCTAATTATCTGTACTGTTAACACTAGAACTACGAAGATTTACCATATACCTATTTCTACCAACCGGTCATTTCGACCAGTTTGTTTGTTTAAGTAAACAAAATAGTAGAATTCAAGAAATAAAACTATAAATTCATTAGAACATTTAATTTTAAGGATGCATAGATTTTCCTTTTCTCAAACTAGACCTCTGAAATATTTGTTGATTTACAGTCAACTTCAGATATATCTTCGCATATATTTGCTATATCTCCGAGAAATTTTGTTCTTTTCAAACGTCTCGGCATTTTCAGGGTAAAAACTTCTAACTGAAAAATCTTAAAATTTTATTTCCCTTTCTAATAATGAAAAAAATATTCAATCACAAATCACTTACATTGTGTGCAAGAATAATGTGAGATTCTAAATTGAAATTTCTATGTTATGATTTTTGATAACTTATCAGTATAGAGGTTACTGACTGACTGTAGAAAAGTGTTTTCATATTACAGATTTAATATTTACCAATATATTACATATACATAATATATAGAAATTTTCCATATAAACATAAAAAATTCCAGGAATACACAACATGTATTCATGATATTTTCATGACCAATCAAAATGACCGGTTCGTATATTTAGGTATAACACATAGTTATTTCTGAAAATTAGAAGCGTAAGAACAAAATAATTTATAATATTATTCTATACACAAATTTAATAAAAATCATTAAATTATCGTAAAATATTAAATAAGACTTAAAGGGGAAATGGTATAGATAAATGATGCAACCGGTCATTTTGACCGGTTCATAGTTCAAGTGTTAAAACTGTATTAGAGTTTTATAAAAGCCTATTTCCATTGTTAAATATAAACATTCCTTTCATTTTTTTCTTTTATACATATTTTGACGAAGTAAACCAATTGTAATACATGTGCAAAAGAACAGGGGGTGTTACAATCCATTGTCAATCAGTGTCTTTATTTTATTTAAATAAAGCAGTACATAAATAAATATACAAGTAACTTTATTTTTAAAAAAGTAAAATTCTGAGCTCATAACAGGTATGACTTAAGTATTACAAAATCATGAACTTACAACCTGAATCTATAAAATATTTGTATTATAAGTAGGCTTCAGTATTACAAGGATCAAATATACTGATGTGATACAAAAATTTAGAGTCAAGTAGATTTTTTTAGATGACTATGAAGTACTGTCAATAATTACAATATAGCTTCAAATTATAGTATCAATTTAATTAATAACTTTTTAAAGGAAAGATCACTCACCTTTTCAATAATATGATACAGAATGAAAAGAAACACTTTCACAATATTTTGATAAATTTTTCAATTTATTTTAATGCCTGAAAAGGAAAAAAAAAACTAATTATTAAGCATTTTGTTTTTGTTTATAGTCTGAATATTTATAAGACAATGTAAATCAAACACAATGATTATATTCAAAAAAAAAAAAAAAAAAAAAAACCCACAAATTTTACATCTTTTTCTATGCCACTAAGACAAATTCAACCAAATTTTAAGTACTTAATGTTTAAGGGGGAAAAGTTGTCAGTTTTTTTAAAGTGTAAAAATTTATCAAACATGGAATTAATTAGAAATTACTATAATTTTGCCCTTTTTTTCACAGTAACTACAGAAGAAATTATGCCAGAAAAAATATATTTATATATTATATCGTGAATATCTTATTCTTAATATATTAAATATCTTATATCTTAAATGTGGTAATTTTATCTTTTCAACAACACTGCTATCTTCCTGTGCAATTTTTCCTTCAGCTGTTATGATTTAAAAAAAAAATTAATGCAGACATTTCTGAAGTAAGGATATTTATACTCTTTTGCTAAGTAGCATTAAGACTGAACTATTTTATCATTAAAAAAATTCTTTCTTTTTAATTGATATTTTTAGATAATAATTGGATTGTTTTTAAAAATGACAATTTAATAAAGTCTAAAAGGAAATTAAAGTTCACCACTCAAATCAAAATGAAAAGTAATAAAATAAAGTTTCCATGGGAAAAATGAAATATTTTTTTATTACTGAAGAATAATAATGCACGTAAAGAATTATTAACAGAACACATTAGAGAAAATTTAAAAAGTAGACAACTAGCAATGAGTACCTAGAACAATAATTGGTATTGTTTACTTTCATGTCTTTTTATTAATGAAAAATTAACTACTTAATTTTCTCAAAACACAACCAAACTATACCTTATTTGCCAGTATTTGCGAATAAAAACGGGAATACTAATGTAACAAATGTAAATAAATAGAGAAAATTCAACTATCAGATTTTTAAAAATTGTCTGATTGAATTAAATTCTAATTTTAATTGAAGACATTTTATATAATATAAGGATTTTAGATATTAGGTTATTCCATATAAAAATATCTTTTACATCAAAATAATATATTCAAAAGAATTTTAAATCTTTACCTACACCAGATATAACAACTAGTCTAAATAAATCATTTATCAAAGAAATCAGAACACAGGCTCTTAAGAAATGAAAAGAGATAGAAAATTCAATTTAGGAATTTAAAGAAAATTTAAGGAATAAAAATGGTGTATTATTATTTAACATTCATTATCGTTTTTTTTGTACTTAATGTGAATGCTATTGAAATAATTTTACACCCTCTTCTGCATTGCTCATAGAAAAAGAGAACATTTTCTAAAAAAAAATAAATTTATTTGCTATGATTAAAAATACAATAAAAGAAATTAAATACACAGAAAAGACAAGGCAAGAAAAAAAATAATAACTGAATAAGTTACAAATTCAGGTTATTTGATGCAATAATAAAGCCAAAACTGTTGATTTTTATGATGTAAGCATTTCACAAATTTTATCAAACAGTTACAAAAATAGAAAATATTTATCGTTTAAAAAAATTGCATAAACGAAACAGTTTACATTGACAGCAAATATTATTTTTTGAAATAAAAATAATTAAAATCAATTACTTTTTCATTACATAAGCGGCTCGCGCGTTTTTTATCGTCCACAATGTAAAGAGAAAGTAAACATCAATGTGTATCTTGTTGCCAAATGTCATTTCTTAGAGTAATATTTTTATCATTTTTGGATTAATATTTTCTTGAATTTAGTAACTTTTCTTAAAATACTGATGTAACAGAGGTTTTGAGACATATTTATAGTGTATAAGGATATATCTAAAATATTTTTGAGTTGAGAATGTTCTCTTATGTAAAATTTTTGGAAATAAATTTTTTTAACAATTAAATAAAGATTAGGCAACATGTTTGAAACTTGTGTATTTGTTTTCTGAAATTGTGATTTTTTCTGTGCGCCTGTTTAAGACGTGTGTGTTAAGTTGTGAATTACATTTTCTGTCACTTCTTACTGAAATGAATCTGTAATTTCTTAAATTTAGCTGAAATAAAAAGAATCAGCAATAAGAACATTTCAATTTATTTCTTAAAACTTCTTGCTTAATTGATTGAAATAAAACTATTTATATTTTTTCGGTATAATTATAAAGAATTTCGCTATGGTCGTTTCATTGTATAATTTGTTCGAAGCTACATTATTGTGCATAAATGCTATCGCTGTTCTTCACGAAGAACGTTTTCTTGCAAAAGGTTTGTTACATATTACTGTTTTCACCAATTTTAAAATGAGTTATTTATGTATACCGTACTTAAATATGTCCGAATCTTTATATATATATATATATATATATATATATATATATTCATTATTATTATTATTATTAAAATATGTTTTATTTGAAATATAAATTAATAAGAAAATGTATTATGGTCATTGTCAAATTCATTTCAACTCGAATATGATATATAGGTTAATAATTCAAAAAAATAATTATTATTTTATAATATGAAAAACTGCAAAATAGTAATCTAAAGTAACGCCTAATTTTGTGCAGTTTATTTTTGAAATGATTTATCATGACTTTTACAATAATTACAATGCATAATTTTTTTATTTAGTTAAGACCTATAATTAAAATTTTATTTTGTTAAGGCCTTATAATTATTGAATAATTTAAAGAATAAGTTTTGCATGTATAATTTGTCTTCTTGCAATAAATTCATAATTATTTTTTTGTCTGACATATTGTGTTACTTTTTAAGAAAATAGAGTAAAATATTAAAGAGTAATCTATAATAAACAAGAAGAAGTAACTTTTAATATATTTATTAAAACGGTTTTATTCAGGATTATTTTCTTAACAAGTTTTTATTCCATTTTAATTCACATTGCATGAAGATACTTTTCCATTAGCTAGATGCAAGTGAAAAATCTCCAAACAATGTAAAATTCCGCCAAATTTCTTTGTCTATTTTTCACTTACACCCAGCTAACGTTAAAAGTACCCAATAAGTATTCAAAAATATAAAATAAAAAGGAAATCTATTGTGACTCTTAACCTTAATATTTATTTTCATATCTCCACTTGCCTTACTAAAACCTAACTTAAAGTTTATTTATTGAAAAAACAAAGCCAAATTTTCATCTAGGAACTAGAATTATAAAATATTTTATTTACAATGCTAAAAAAAATACATAAACATTTAAAAAATATTATTGGGTATATATCTAATGACTTTAAAAAAAAATAGTAGTCTAAATAAAATGTTCATTTTAACTGCTATATAAAAGAAGCAGATACATATACTTAATGCTTATTACATACAGTGAGTTTACTTTTCTATTATTTTTCTATTTGATTGAGTAAAATGTAGAAGATCTAATATATATATTTTTAAAGTAAATTTAATTCAAATTTTCTAGAAAGGATTATTTTGAATATTAGTTAAAAAGATTTTACATTAAAAGGAAAAGCATTTTGCTTGATTCTTATTAATTCAAATGCTTAATAATTGAAATAATGTTTATTCTTATTAATTCGATTCTCTTGATTCTTATTAATTGAAATAATGTTTATTTATGTTCTTTGCTATTTTTCTTATTTTATCTTAGTTTATTTTTATATCAATTCATTTTTAATGAAATATAGAAATAGTAGTGTTATTTTCCATTTTCAGAATTTATTCTAAACTTAATCATTATGCATTTTATTTAACTGAGGGATGTATGTTTGTTAACTGAGGGATGTATGCAAAAACTTAGTTATAGTAAAATCTGATATGCTGTGGAAGGTAATAAACTCTCTACTCCTCCATCATCTGTTTTAAAGATCTCAGAGATTCATTCCATGTTTATTGACAAAGTAAAATCAATTTGGAGGATTTCTCCTGAACAGGATTGGTATGCTGCAGAGTGCCCTGGTTTATCTTTGCAGAACACCCTCTCAAGACTTGCCCAATCTGCCTTAGCTTGGCTAAGGTCTGGTCATATTAGAAGTCTGGTCTTTGACGGTCCTAATATGACCTTTTCTACTTGCCCTTGCTTGGCTATTGCCTCTCCCTCTCATATTATTTCTTGTATTGGTGCCTCTGTGAGGCAACTGTTGGATAAAAGCGAGAGTGTTTTTGACCTTTTGTGCGACACAATCTTTCAGACTTAGTCTAAGGGTCTAGACCAAGAGGATCAGCAACAACAACAACACTGATATGCTTTAACATTTTTCATTATCTGTCAAATTTAATTTTTAATACATTTTATTTGAAAAATTTCTGCATCACTACCATAGACTCTATTAAATTGAATTACAATTTATTTATCTTGTGTGCTAAAATTTCTTCTGATATAAAATGCTTACAGCATTAATTTTTGAGACATTAATTTCACAAATTTTGTTTCATCCAAAGTGGTAAAAAATAAGTTGTTTCCCCCCCCCCCTTTCTATTTGATATAGGTTCTCTTCTATATTATTTTATTAAATAAATATTAAAAGCTGATATTAATTTTTGAATCTTAGTAATAGTTTAGGTTTATTTTATTTAAAAGAAATACTTAATAAATTATCTAAACATTTCAGTCATCATTGACAATATATATAGTGTTTCTTTAAATGATGTTAATATAATAACATAAATATAAAACACATGATAATATAAATGAAAGACAAAAATATGTTTAAAACATGTATTTATGAGATATGTGTAAAGTGATTGCATTATAATCTCTGCATCTTCTTTTAATTAATTGAACATATATTTTGTCATTAATTTAATAGCAGCCAGATTTTATGTTATGTAGGAAATATAGGGCTGCCTTGCTCAACAAATTTAGTGGTATAGAGTTACTGTGCTTTGGCGATAGATATACAGAGAAGTGACATTTTGATTCAGTATATACAGTGATAACAATAGTATTTCATGTTTTCCACAGTTGGATGGGGAAGAGATCAGAGCAGAGGGTTTGGAGAAGAACCGGGGGTCAAAGCCCAGTTGATGAATTTGATTCATTCTGTAAGAACAGTTATGAGAAGTAAGTTGGAAAGTTGTACTATTTAAAATAATAGACTAAATAGTGTTGTAAAATATAAATGTATTTTTAGTGCTGTATAGAGTAATTTTTCTAATGATTATGCTTAATATTTCAAATCAATAATGATATTGCATGTGAATAATTAATATCAAATGTGAAGCTCTTAAATAAAATCTCATGTATTTATAATTTTAGTTTTGTAAGCATTATTGTAAAGAAAGTAGCAGTTATTCTAAAACACAAGAATTCCTTCTCTACTGTCCTGAAACATTCTTTAAAACCTACGAAAAGCCAAATGTGATTCTTATAAGATATACAAATACTTTCATTTTGTAACTATTTTAGATTTCTGCATGCAAAGTATGCATTTCACATGTAATTGTCTTGTTACAGAAAGAGATTGTCAAACATAATGATTAGATTTTTTTTTAAAACTTCATACTAAATGTTCATGAAATTTAGTTTATGATCTAATAAGGACTAGCTTAATATTTTTTAAAGAAGATCACAAAGATTATGATAACAGCTGATCAAGCTAGGATAGGGAAAATTAAAGCTCTGTATATTTCCATCTATAACTGAGAATTTTTCAAAAGCCTTATTACAGAATTTGACTTATAGATAGATTAGCTAATCTTGAAAAAGAGCATAGGTTATTTTTATTAATTAAGAACTAGTGATAAGTTGTTAAATATCACAAAAAATAGTAATTTTTATTTCTATAATTTATATTCTTTAAGTTAACAAGGAAATAAATTTTAAATAAAATAATTTCTTTGTTCTTTTTTATGAAAAATCAGTTTGTTTTATTCTAAAATTATGCATCATTGCTGATTTGTTTTGGGCAGCAATAATGCAGGTATGAAAAAATATCAAGCAACCATGCAATTGTCAGAATTTTCCAAAAACTCATTTCCCCGCTGTTTGAAATTTCAATCTCAGTAGATAAATAAAATAGACTTGACTTGATTTTAAAGAAATACAGACTTGGTTTGCGGTTTCACTTTATTTTATTTATGCACTGTAAATAAATTATTTTTAGGTTAGTTGTGTTTTTTTTTCCATGCTTATGAAATCGCCATTAAAAGCTAGTTTGCTATATAATTTTTTTTGTTTCCAAACTTTTAGAGTATTTTCTCTAAGCTCTAAAGTAGAAAAATGTTGCAAGGCATATTTAAGTTCTTTTCACTTTATACTCTCTTTTTTTTTGAATAAATAAAATTTAAATAACAAATAAATATAAAGTGTGTGCCAATAATCCAAAATATCCAATTAAGTTGAGAAGTGATTAAGTGAAATTAATGCATTTTATCATTACTAGAATTTCATTGCTTTTATCATCTTAATATTATATATCTGTTTTTATGCATGAGAATCTTTGAGGAAATATCCAATTTTGAGGTAATGAATCTGGAGTTGTACAAGCTATGGAATCCATTAATTTTCTATTCTTTTGGAGAGTTTTTTTAAAATTAAAAACAGTTTGATAGGTGCTACATCATTGATCACTTAAAAAGTATGTAGAGTGAAGTAATTTATGGCTCTTGTAGAATGAATATGTTGTAAATAATATATTTTTCCACAAGTCATTTGAGTTTGCAAGTTTGGTACAAATTTTGACTGTAATAGTTTGCAACTTAAAATGACATGGAAGGTTCCCCATATATTCAGTATTGATACTACTTTTATATTGTGATAAAGATTCAGCTGTTGACCTTTTTGTTATAGTGATATTAATCCCATTTATTCTGGGACTGAATTCATGAATTAAAAACTCTTGAAGAAGGTGGACATCTTCTGTTGGTTAGATTAACTTTGGATTATCTGTGGTAAATATCGGATTTGGTTACAATGAAGTATGTTTCTTTCCGTGAGGATTTTCTGGGGAAATTAATCATTTGTTGTTATATTGCTATCCTGTGCAGTCACTTTTATGGGAAAGAAAATATTTTTATAGTTAATGGATTCTGAATGGATGCTAGCAACAAAAGCAAAAGTTCCTGAAACTTCTAAAATTTTGGCAATAAATAACTTAGGTATAAAAGTGTGACATTTTTCTTGATGTTTCTTTGGCCTTGTCACAAAAACTAAAAGGCCGAGGGGCAGAGACCTCAGTTGATTTGAGCTGAAGCATTTGATTTAATTTTTGTCCAAGTGCTTTTCACTATTACAATTGTCTATTAATAATTAGCCAATTTTATGTTGTCATTTACTGCAAGTGCTACTTTTTGTATATTTTGTTTGTGTTTTGCTTTTGTGAATTTGTGTAGAATAGAGCATCTTTTCCCCCTCTCTCTATTATTGAGCTTGTTTTCACTGTATTTTCACTTGGCAAATTATGAATTTTTTTTGTAAAATATATATGAGAGGGTTTTATTGATATAATTTCGTTTAATTTGGCAAAAAAAAAAAATAAGAAGAAGAAGAAGAATTAATAAATAAATAAAGAAAGAACCCTAAGAAATTTAAATTTCAGAATTTTATAGTGAATCCTGTATTATTAGAATTTGTCAGATATAGTCAGTAATTATAAATAATTTCTGTCAATTGATATACAGTTAAAGAATTTCAATTATAGAAGAAGTCAAGGAATTAATAATGATGATTGAAAAATTTAATATTTGTAATGCAGTTAATTGTTATGAAGGCAAAGTGTCATTAATTTAAAAGTAGGTAATTAATTACTAAAAAAGATTAAAAACAATGGTTTATCATTAGAGATAGATGGAGTAGAAGATAATTTTTATTGAGTTGCATTAAAAAACAGTGCTTCTTACCATAAAACTTTACTGTTATTGTAACCACTGCCCAAGCAAAAATTAATCAAAATAGTAGCAATAATAAAAATCTGTGTGCCTATTTATACTGCAGTAGTAAAAATGATTTAATTAAAATTTTATTTTCACTTTTAAAGTAAAAATCTTATTCAATCTTTTTTTTAATAACAATGACTGTGTTTGTTAAAATTATACATATCTTCTAGAATTGAGCTCTGCAAAGTATATTTTCCCATTCAATGGTTATTTCCTTATTCTAATGTTTGCAATATGTATTAATGATCTAACCTTTGCATATAACAAAGGTTTATTGCTCTTTTAAATATGCATTTGTATAATTTGTTGCCTAAAAATAACTTTGAACATTTTTTTTTTCAGTTCCCTTGATATTCCTGAATGCAGTGGTTATAATTTTCAAACTTATTTTAGGATGATGCTGAAAGCTAGGAAATGTATGTAAATGTCAATAAAATATTTTTGTACATTTGACATTTAATTATTTGCATTAATTCTGTTTTCAACTTAGAAAAATTGACATTATTTAATGCACAGTTCAATGCTGAAAATCTATCTATCTTATTATTAAAAACGAGTTAACGAAAATTCAGCTTGTAATTTAATGACTTTTATTTATTGTGTAAAATTATTTTTTTGTGTGATGTGCTTAAAGAAAATATCCCTGTTTAAATTTAATGACTGCTTTCAAGAATAAAAAATTTTTTTCTTTAATAAATTATCATCTTATTATTATTTGTATCTGAAGGGGGGGAAAAGTTATTTTTGACAAATTTAACTTTTCTCGATTTTAAATACAAGGAATCAAGCCAAGTTTTATTTACAGCCATTATCCTGATGTTAAAAAAATTATCAAGACAGTGATGTTAACGGCGATTTTATAGAAAACTATATGGAAAGGCGCAGATTATTCCTGTATGACGCAGATTTATACATTCCCCTATAGATAAAAATTATAAAGAAAATGTATGTAATCAATCATGATGACAATTTTTTAATAACTGCAATTCAATTCAAGCTTCATGTATAATCCATTTCTAATGGGCTAAGTTATCTAATCAGAGACTGAAATATCGAAATATATCTGATCTTTCAATTAATAATGATTTTTCTCAAAATAAGTAAAATAGCCGAGACCCATAATTAAAAGGCACGTGCTACGTAACTCCATTAAAGTTCTCAATAGTCCCATAAATTATATAAATCTATTACTTTAATTAACTTAATTAAGTTAATTAATTAATCCCCCCCCCCAAAAATGCTAAATACCAAATTTCATGATGTTAGAGCTTGTTTGCGCTCGTCTAAACTAGTTTCAATTAATTTTAACTTTTCCCTAAGCTAACAAATTAAAGTAATATTCCAAATTATGATGTGGAGGTGCTCGTGACCACTTTGTCACATCGCGGAACTCCGAAACATTACGACGTTGCCATTCAATTAATATGTTTGTAATCTTCAAAAGAAGATTTCAAACTTTTAAATAGAATTTGATCCACTATTATCATATTGTAATAATATTGCCAATAAAAACCACCTGACATAAAAAAAAAAATCCTTATTTAATGATTTTTTTTTTTTTTTTTGGTATCTAGTTTGAAAAAAATTGGCCATTTCCTAATGGATTAGTTTCAAATTACAAATTAACTTTTATTATTTTTACTATCATTATTAAAGGGTAAACATATTTTGTCTAGTGAGAAGATTTTTAAGCAAATGTCATACTTTTACATGAATTGATTTTAAAATATGCCAGCATTTTGTTAATTCTGTATATTTATTTCTTTAGATATTAATATTAAAAACACACACACACCTGTCTTTAATGAATTTTATGCAAATTGTAGAAGTGTTAATTATTCAATGTAAAAAATTAAATTGGATTTCACTAGGATTTTTGAATCATTGTCATATTTGGCTCATGTCCAATAAACTGTTTGAATGATTTCAGAGATCATAGTTCCAGGGGCATGGAGGGGTGTCATGTCATATTTAGCTAGACATCCCAGGGTGGACCAGTACCTTCCTTTGAATTCTGTTCCACTACATTCTACTTTTGAGCTTGTGCACCTGTTTTTTTCTTGGATAGCTAGAAAAATTTACTGTATTGACTCCATCTCATTTTAGGGCTACCCTTTTTCCTACTTGTAAAAGGCTTACATAATTTTTTTTTTAAATGCAGAATCAGTATCTTTTTTAAATAAACAAACTCCTAACTTCATTTGATTTATTTTTAAGAACTTTATATTTGGTACTCAATAAATTTTACTTAGCTCAAAATTGTATCTTCTCAAAAATGACTGGCAGAATTTTTCTACCAAAAACGGTTATTTTATTTTCTCCAGATTTGATCAGGGTCAGTCTCTGTATATATAGGTAAATATTAGTCTAATTAAAATTTTAAATAGCAGTGGTTCCCAAAGTGGACTAGACTCTGACCATCTAACAAAAAATAATAGTAATACTGAGTTGTGAAACTACTTAAATTGCACTGTAGTTCCAAAAACAGTCACTATGGAAAAAGTGTTACCAATACGGACAGCTGTTCAAATAAGGGAATATATATATATATATATTTAATACTTAAATAACCTACAAATAAGAATGTTTCTTTTTTTGTCATTATAGTTTTAGCATCAATTACTTTTAATCGCAGTGAGTTTGAGACGTCTTATTTACTTCGGCATTTAGTTTTAATGATGATCATAGTTGAAAATCCAGCCTCACATAGGTATGAAGTAGTTAAAGACTTTCATAGCTTCATCATACAAGCAAGGATAGTTCCCAGTTACCCAGAGCCGAAATTTCGTTCATTTCTTGTAATTGAAAGTATTTTTCAGTGATGTATCTTCTGATAATTCAATGAACTCTTCACTTGCTTTTGTTGAGTTGCAGTTTATCCTAAAATGGGTTACAATAAAATTGATGTTTCAAGCTTTTTCTTCTCTTCCCCGAAATGGGTATCAATTTTGTACAATGATAAACGGGCATTAATTGCAGAGACAATAAAAGTTTTAAACAATCCTATTTACCATTATTAATGCAACTCTCCCACAAAATATGTTTTTTCATGAACCGCAAAAACAAGTTGCGTTCATTTAATTTGGAAAAAATATCTGATAAATATGTTAACTTGAGAACTAATTCTTTGTTCAGTAGATGTTCAACTGTAGTAGATTGTTACTTCATTTTGTAGTTCCACTTATCGTGTCAGTACTTTTGCCTTGGATAACCAATGTTCCATCCATCGTATGGAGAAGAGATATATAAAGACTACCCATTTCTGAAACAAACATGCTTGAAAGGGCTTTGTTTTAATATAAATTACAATTTTTATAGCTGTATTTAGCACAGCTTTTAAATCAGGTAATGCTTTTGAAACCAGTGCTACATTGAGTTGACAAAGTAGGACTTTTTTCAAGAACTCTTGTAACCACACTATTTTTCCCGCACTTAGCCTGTGCATATACCTACGAAGTTTTTCCAATTCTAAACCTTTACCTTTTGCATAGAAATCGATGGAATTGAAAATTTGTTCACCTATTCTACGAATAATTGGTTTGCAGAACAAAATATCTTTGTGTATGTTGTCTTGCCGTATACAATGCACACACAAAGTAGTAGAGCAGCCTTGGAACGTCAATCGACTTCATCTAGTTGTACAGTATAATACTTACTACCAACTACTCTTTGTATTAATTCATCTTCTGCCCACTCAGCCATTTTGTTGTGCAAGTGTTATTGAATAGTGTCTTGTGCTCAATTCCCTTTTTTTCTCCATATAGCAAATAGGTAAAAGAATGAATGTATGTACCCAGATGCAGGATCTCCCCCTCACAATCATCAGCCTAGAGATAATATAAATTGAGGATCAGCCTAGAGATAATATAAATTTTGTATTTCAAACTGTATGATTGCCTGTAAGTGAAAATGCCCACTCAGTAGAAAGGTAAAGAAAACTAGCAAATGCATGCTGGTGGACAAGGTTCTAATCTATCCCACATTTCAGCGCCCACTCAATATTTTATCACAACCCACCAGTGGGTCGATATCAATAGTTTGGGAACCCATGTTACATAGTAAAACTTTTGTATTTCTTGATAGCAGTGAGGATTTAAAAAAAGAGAGAGAGAAGTTTTAGCCTGTAAAAGAACTATTTTCATTCATTCAAAAATCTTGACCATACTATTCTAATCAGAGAACCAATTTCTAGACGAGATTCATGAGAGGTTCTATTACTTTGTACAGGCATGGTCTTTTCGCTGCTTATGCTATTAGTAGCATGCTCTAGAGAAAGAAAAGTATTTTTTAATGCAGAAAAGAGTTCTTGAAATGTGTATATCATTCACATAGACCAAAATTAGATTTTTTTAAATCAGAAAAACAAAATTTGTATAATAATTTAAGTGGTAGACCCATGTTTACCATTTTCAAAGAACAATTCTAAGCACAAGATGCATTGTATTTTTAATCAATATGTTCCACACTTATTGAAATTATAAAGAAGTAGAAAAAAATCATTTGGCAAATTTCCTATTTTTATAATTGTGAATAAAAGAGTCAGTAACAAAAGGATAATACGAATACTTTTATTGTTATTGAACAACCAAAATCTTATTATTCAAAACATAGAACAAATATTAATTACAAAGAATGACTTTTTTTTTACACTTTAATATTTCTTGATGGCAGCTTCAATGTTATCCATTTGTTCTTTAAGCGCATTCCATTGTTCCATATTAAGACAAATGCCTAAAGAAAAAAAACATTTATTAACATAATTATAAATATACTTTATATGTATTACTGAGAATCAAGTGAAAATCTAAAAAATAACACCATTAAAATATGATCATAACATTTCTTTATCAATATTATTTCCTTCCCCACCATGTAAAATATTATATAGGGAGCTTGATAACACAAATTATTTTGATGTGGATCTTTCCTGTACAGTAATTTTCTACTAGTTTTATATCCCATTTAATGCAAAAACACCCCATTCTAGAATGAAAGAAAACTATTATAGTTGCCTCTATTCCAAAACTGAGCTCGGATTTAACTTCCTGTCAGTAATGTGAAAAAAGAATAAAAAACCGTGTTCTCTCCCCAAATTTATAACTATGAATTTTAAATTAGTCCTGTAACACGTTTGCTACTAAATTTGGCTGTAAATTATCTGGTCTTGATTACCTTCAGATGCCAAACAATAAAACAAGGCATTCAATGAAGTTCCATTTGAAATTTTCTCTCTTCTCATAGCTCGAATTTAATAGTAACTAACCATATAAAAAGATTAAGGTGTTTGTAAACTTTTTCATGCTTCAGAATTATATAAAATACTATGATTTCATTTACGCTCACCATTGAACTGAAACACCAAGCCTGCATTTTCATTTCAAATTGATATGTTATGATAATAAAAGCATTGCTATAATGTTTTTTTTTAAAAAAAAATACAGGCTTTTATAAATAAAGGAAATTATTGTTTTCTTAATACTTGAAATATGAATACCAATACTAATTATTTATGCAGAGATTAATTTTTGATGGTGAGAATTTAATAACATTCACTTTCCAAAGGACAATTTGCACTGAAGTCAGAAGAAAAAGCCAAGTTTAATTTAAGCGTAGTAAGCTATAAAAACAAAAGTATAACTGTTATAAAATGAAGATAAATAAAATTATTGAGAAAAAGATGATACAAAATCAAGCTGTATTCCAAGTACTATGTTTATGTGATTAACTACTTAATCATATATTTTACTCAAATCAATAGGCAAAGGTTTAGCAAAGGATTTAGATAAATATATTCATTTCTGTATCAACCACAATCATTGAAAAAGAAAATTACTCATTACATTCACCAAAATTAGATGTATAAAATAGGAATTTTAATAGGAAGGTTCTTTAAAATTGATCATCCTTATGAACCAGACTGTCTTTTATATTTTATGAAAATATCATAAGTAATATTACGATTCATATATCAAAATAGTCTCACATGCATAATAGCGTTAAGAATGCAGTATCTCAAACACATTTAATAAAGTAATAATTAAGTACAAAATAGCTTAATATTTCTCAACTTTTTTTATTATTATTTGCATACACTCTGAACTGCCATTAAAGTTGCATGTACCCCAACTCCATTCCATTACATGTAATAACTATCAAACAAGCACAGTAATATATTTCTAAATATTTTTCAATGGTTATACAAATATTTTATTGGAATCTGTGCTCACTGCATGCATGCCTTCTGTTTATTTTGTGTGTGTGTGTATATATATATATATATATATATATATATATATAATTAAGTTTTAAAAGATAAGCTATTTAAGACCATACAATAATTTTAAACCTGAGTGGGAAAAGGAACAAATTAGTTTAGAATATGTGAAAAATATTTAGTAAGTTCAAAATCTGAGTGAAAAGGTGATATCAAGGCATGGTTACTGTAGACATGAAATCAATTTCAAAATCTAAAAGGTACTTATATTTTATTTCATTTTTAAAAGATTTAAGCCATTAAAATAATGAAAGTGTTATAAATTACATGACAAGTATTTCAAAAATTTCAGGATACATATTTTTTTAGTACATGTAATATTGAAAATAGCATATTTTTGAAATCAGCGTAACAAATATAATTTATATAAACTTATGCAAATCTATAGCAAAATTGAATTTTGTAAATCTTAGAAACAGGCAATTTTTCAGTAGCAGCAGTGCAATATACATTAAGAAATATACAAAGATTAATAACATGGAAACATGTTAATTGCCATAAGTATTACATACAGGTATCAAAAAACAATCTAATTTTTAAAAATTCAAATAATTCCTCAAAATAATAATGTACATTTAAATGATATAAACAGCTGATTAGGGGGGAGGGGTCAAGAAAGGGAAATTATGAACGCAAGAAATTTTGCATTACAAGGTCTTAGGAACAAAAATAATAATGGCTTGGCATTTCAACGCAACATGTTTAGAATATTTGATTGCAACAACAAAAAAATTATATGTTATAAATACTAACCTTTTTTACCCGGTTTCATTTCACCATCTTTTTCATAATACTCTCTGATATCCACCATCAGTTTCCCTCGAAATTCTCTGACACTGACATATCTATACTTCGATAGCTAATTAAATAAATAAACATATGCATAACTTAAGATGAATCTAATCATTTAACATTTTTATTTACTGACATTGTTTTACTCCTTAAAATATATTGGAAAATCTTTTCTTGATGAGTACATTTATTTGTTAATAAAATGATTGCTTTAGAGATTAATTTGTATTTGAATCTCTCAAAAACCTTTTCCCAATCATAATTTGAAAATTATGGATATTACAAAATACAATAATTTCTGGATTAAGCATTTGAGTTTTTAGGTTATAACTATTTTAAACAATTTTTAGGGAATAATTAAAAATAATGGACATTAAAAAAACTTCAAAATATTTAAAAAATATATAGTACAAAATAAGCAGAAGGCATGCATGTAGTGAGCACAGATTCCAATAAAATATCTGTATAGAATCACTCAAAACTTTGCTTTTAAATTCTTTAGATTTTGAGGCATCTCAATCACCTGTGCCACTAATTGCCTTATTTATTATGCAAGACTTTTCTGATAAATAGCCTTTTCTTACAAAAACTAATTCATTTTTAAATAAAAATGTGGAATGCATCTAAATACTGCACAGAATATAACAAAATGGATGGTAAAACTCTAAAAGACTTTGCATAGTTGAAAAAATAGAATAATATGAGGGACTTGAAATGCAGTATTGTTTCCATAATGTAGAGTTAAAGAATCCAGCACCGTTTAATCATATTATGGTTACCCCTCCCCCCAAAAGCCAATGAATAAAATATCAGAATGATGCAAAATAATAGCTAACTAAGAGCCAAGATACTAAAACCATATTCATTTCAAAAGTAATGGACACAAGGAGTCATCTAGTGGCTGTTAAGCTAAAAACGCATCACCCGTCCCTATGAGCTTCACTTCTAACAATGCATGGATGATATGCTTGACTGCAAGAGAAATTCTTAAGTGATACAGAGCTAATAAGTCTGTCGTGAAAGCATTAGTGAAAAGAAAATATTTTTCCTTTTCTTTCATTATTTTATTAAATTGAGATAAAGTTTTCCTAATTGCCTTTGGATTTCTCAAAATCTGTAAAATACTGAAATATTCAACACCACAAAGAAAATATAGTCTACAATCAGACACATCTAGCATATTGAAATGGGATATTTCCATCAAAAAGGAAATATTAGTACCTGATAAAAAACACTTTCAATGACGCCACAGTGATATATGTCAAGTGTTATTTAATTAGCTTGATATTTTATAACTATTAATAATTTCTATAATTTTAACTCTAACTATAAATATGCCTTTATTTGCTCTTCAAATATATTTTAAAATCAATTTAGGGCAAAATTTTTTCCCAAGCTGTAGATGAATGACACTGTAATTATTCTACTCTGTAATAGACAGTTAATTTTAACCATAAATTTACTAAATAGTTGCTGATATATGTAACATAGATTATAAGTTTTGAAATACAATATTACATTATAGTTACATAAGTTGGATCATAAAATACCATTTGTAAGCAGGAAAATTTATCACTATACAACTTTATTTCAAGAGAACATTTCCAATAAAATAAACACTTTTTGAAAACAATGATGCAAATAGAAGAAACAAAAATAAATACATAATTAAAAAAAATTATTACTGCTGTAAGTTAAGACATAATAATGAAGGAATACAAGGAAATTTAATAGAATTAATTTAAAACAAATTTATCTTTCAAATTTATAATTATTTTTTTAAAAAAATACATTTGTTACTTCAGAATGTTCTGAATAAATTGCTTCTATGGCCTAAGTTGAGGATCATGTAGATACCAATATCTAATAATGCAAACTTCTCAAGGGAAGACATTATTCTTGCAACTTTCTCTGCAACTAAATTTAACATTTGCTAGCGTTGGATATGGAGTCTACACTGAAGAACCAATTATGCTCCAGGGTAAAATAAGGAGTTATATTTCAGTAGCTAGTGATGCGCAAGTGCGAGAAGAGCATTGCCTCAACACTTATTCTCCGCTTTAATTGACATTACATGTAAGGTGTTTCTGCTGCTATTGTCATAGAATAAAGGCTTTTAGCTAATTGTATAAGTATGTGGTTTTCAAATTAGAGCTTTATTAAGATAATAAAAAAAAATGTTACATATTGGAACTGTAAGATTTTAATGCATTCAGGATCACTGGAAGACTGATGCACTGTTTGGTTTGAGTGTATTTTCATACAATATGAGAAGGAATTGTTTTCTTATCGTTGCACTTTGCAAAAATCCCAGAGCAAAATGCAGAACTCCCAAAAGACCAACTATATAAAATCAGAAGTAAGGTGAATTTATTCAACACTTGATTAGCTGAAATATATTACCCGGATGGGATATTAGTTTAGATGAGTCGATAATATTGCGGCATGGACAACTCATTTTCAAACAGTGTATTCCAAACAAATGCCATAAATATGGTATCAAATTATAAATGATCACAACATCTAATGGCATGATTATCAAATTTATGGTGTATACCAGTATGGCAGATGATTCTGGAGGGAAAGGACACACACAAAAAGTAGTGTTAAATGTACTGAATGGAATGCTAGATGTTGGACATAGTGTATATATGGACAATTACTATAATAGCTATGAACTTACAAAATGTCTTGATAAGATAGAAAAAATAAAATGATAGAAAAACACATTGTACTGGCAAAATCAGAAAGAACAAGAAAACATTTCAGAAAGAAGACAGTGAGAAAAAAATTAAAGAAAGGGGAAACTGTAGCAAAGTATACTAATGCTTGAGAAATGCAAGGATTAGAGAGAGACGTAACATACATTTCTAATGAATTCAAAAAATATAACAAAAATAAAAATTTATAAAATAATATAAAAAACAAATTTATAAAATAATATAAAAAATATAACAAACAAAGGAGGTGAAGTTACATCAAAACCACATGAAGAAATGAAGGGTGGTAAGATAGTGTAAAAGCAGAGAAAAAATTGCTATTTTAAAGAAAAGCGTAAAGATGCAATTTATATCTGCACTGTTTGTAAGGGATTGTGTTATTGCTTAGATTGTGCAAAGATAACCTAAGAGTACAATGTTAAAAAATGTTTGCAATAATACCATAATTGTAACCAACTAAAAATATTTTATTTACCACATGTGTTACTGATAAAGAATATAAAAATAATGCATTTTGTTGCTTATTTTTATTATTTTTCGATTTTACACATCATGCGACAATGTGCAATGTGACTTGTAGGAAAAAATTTACTGTCTGTCCATAAGGAGATCTCTGGCCGACAGTCGTCTATGTTTATGGCGGTCGTTATAGAAACAGGTTTATGCAGGAAGAGTCCATTTCGCAGAGGTAGAAATTCATTCAAGTTTCTTACATTGGCGCGTTTAGCCGTAGCCTTCGGGATATAAGGCCGCAGCGAAGAAATTTTTAATAGCTCTGACGTCATCTCCGGTAGTGAGGCTCCCATGATTCCTTCTTCTGACTCATGCTTCGTTCTTTTCCAGCTTTGAGTGAGTGTGGAAATTTAGCAACTTTGTTTTTCATATTTCTTTCTCATCACTAGTTTTGTGGATTATTAAAATGCCATTCACTTGTTGTGTACCCAACTGTAAAGGAAATTATAAAACTGGACCCAAAGTTTCAGTTTTTAATTTCCCGAAAGATGGGGAACAGCGAAAACGTTAGATTGTCGCCATTCACCGAAAGGATTTTGAACCCAACAAAAACAGCAAGGTATGTTGACTATTTCATCAATTTTATTATCTTTTAAAATACTTGTTTCATAATATAATGTAAAAATAGGGTAATCTTCTTATTTCCTTTAAAAATAAGATATAGGTCTTACATTTTAACAGAATCTAGTGCTAATGAGATTTTCTTTGTGAATTATTGTTACTGTTTGATAATTGTATTTTTAATATCATTTATTATTGCATTTTTATTTTATATAACATACATGTGTGTACATTTATCAAGTTTGAAATGCTAATTTTTGGAAATAGGGCTAATGTATGTTTAGAATTAGGGTTAATTTACAAAAATGTGTCGAGTGCACTATTGATCGAAATTAACTTTTTTTTTCATTGGAACAATAATATTCAGATTTCCTTTCCCTTTGTATGGATAATTGAAAATTGATATCTAAAGTATTACAATTTTATTTATTACAATTAAAAGAGTTTCAGAAGTTCTCAATTATTTTACAAGAGTCACTTGTGTCTTTGCATATCTTAATTTAATAAATAGAATTTGCAGTTATGTCAGATTAAAAAGTAATGTATTTCTTTACTATTGTTTTATTAATTTTTATGGTAATCTATCTTGCTAATTTCTATTCAATTTACCTGCTAAGTAAAACAAAAGTAAACAATGAATCAGTTTTAATTTGCAGTTAGGTTTTTGTTATTATAACTTTTAAAGACTAATTTTGTATTTAAAATGATAAAGTTCATGATAACTAATATAAAAATTATTTTATATCAGGTTTGTAAGCTGCATTTTGTAGATGATGATTTTGTTAAAGAAGCTCATGGATTTAATATAAAAACAGGTAAAATGCTTACTGCACCATTGGATATTAAAAAACTAAAGAAGGATGCCATCCCTACATATTTTTATAGATATCCAAATTATTATCAAGCTCCAAAGTTCCAGAGAGATTGTCCTGCAGTAAAAAGAGAGCAGTCCGCTCTTATTCAAGCTATTGAGGATAGTATTAAAGAAAAAGAAAGGTATGAAAAATCCAGGTCATTTGGCTTGCATATTATATGCTGCTGAAAGAAATGTTGTCCCAATGGTCTGGCTTAAGTGATAGACCAAGCATAACTGGCTTTCACTTAAGCTCTAGTCTTTTAGGACATTATCATTTCAATTATCAAATACTGAGCAGAAATTTCTGGCTTTATGAAAGGTTAGTGAATTTTTATTCTCTTATATTATATAGATTTTTGTGAAATGTAAAGACAATTTATCAAAGATTATATTTGCAATAAATCTTTGTGTATTATTGTAGAACTTCCTTTTTTGAGAAATGTAAGTAAATTATTTAATTTATTTTTATATTTTAAAGAGGTTAGTAGAAAAAGCTATATCAACTGATTGTTACTGCAGACCTTGTGTTGGTGAGGAAAAAAAGAATTTTGACATTAGAAATGTGGGCTATAGTAAAATCAATCTGAAAATCAAAAATTGTTCACTGATGTTTTGAAGTTGGTAAAATTATACTGTAAAATTTTTCACCTATGCATCACATCAGGCATAACATTTGAAATGGAGAGAGATATTTTGCATGGATGTCATGATCTTACAATTTGTAAACTAACATCTGAGGGAGTAATGTAAACAAACACTATTTTTCTTTAAGATATTGGTCTTTTATTTGATTTTGATTCTTAATCACCAAAAGTTTAAATATGTTTATTATATTTGTAAATATTCACTAAGGAAATATACACTTTAAATCAAATAATATTTTAATAATAAAACGGCGAAATATATATAATTTTTAGTAGTTAAACTAAGTAATTGATACAGGATAAATTTTATTATCTTTCCTGCTCAAGAAAACCGACAAAATTTTTTTAATGCATTGCAAAATTTACAATTTATATTCTAAAGAGATACATTTATTCTAACTTTTTGCTTTAAAAGATTAAAAATACTCCTTTTTCTTTAAACCATCGGAATCTTAAAGATAGATCCATGTTTGGTAAAGTTACGTTATCTTTTATTTATTTTTAGTCAACATTTTTAGTATCAACAAAAAGGAAGTAGGATTTTAGAATACCTCCTTTGAATTTAAAGTGAAATTCCCAACAAATATTGAAAATAAAAGGAAATGAATCCCCATATAAAAGGGAGACAACACAATTTGTGCAAGAGTTCGCTATTCCCGAATCGGTAGACTCGCCCTAGCGGTGATGACGTCACGAAGCAGCACTGAGGCCTTATCTCTCGACGGCCACGGTTTAGCGCCTATTTGGCGATATTGATATATTGCCATTAATTTTCAAAAGCAAATTTCGAAAAATAATTCACTGGGCTGAAAATCATTTACATACTTGGAACTTTGAAAATGTATATTATTCCTGTTAGAATAATATAGAAATCCCTTTCTGATTAGTGCAGAAAGAACATAGTAAATCAAATAGAAAAACTGAATAATTATTTATATGTCTAAAGACTGCACAAGAAGAAAAAAAATTAAGTAGAATCCAGCATGACAAAAATTTAATTTTCATTAATTTTTTTTTAAATTTATGTAACTAGTTAAGATCAAATACTCCGCAGCAAACGCGAAGTAATCTGTCTAATTCAACATAAAAATAATAACATAATAATCGTAATTATTTCATAATTTTTATAAAAGGTTGCTGTTACAAAGTAAAATATCCATTGTTAATTATGCTTAAAACCTATCCAAAACAAAATTTATTTATTTTTGATATATATACTATTTTTCGAAACTCAAAATTAACAATTACATTTTATCAAATTTTAAGGATAATCAAAAGTATGTTAAGCTGAAACTTTTGATTATCGACATATTGAATAACAGAAAACAAGAGCACATTAATGAAAAAATAGAAAATAACAAAAAGGAATCAATTTCGTAGCATCAGGAAATAAACTAAATAAAATTCTATATCTTCTATAACTTACGATTAAACTAATTGAAATGAAAAAAAAAGCAATTTTAAAATTCACTTTTTATTTATAAAACACATTTATTATTATTAAAAGAATGCAAAACTAGCAGAGATTTTGTGACAGTTGTGTACTTTCAATTAAAAAAATTCTAAATCACTGTGACAAGATTCTGTTTCTTCTGAATTAGAATCCGATTCAGTACTTCCAATCTGAATCACTAGTTCATTTACTAGTTCTTCTAAAACCCCATCTTTTTCCCAATACGAATATTCAGCAAGTTACAAGTAAAATTCTATAACATTATGCACAATTTTACGTGCTTGTGATTTTAAATTCTCTCCATTCTTAAATCGAAAAGGCATTTTAAAGGATCTCAAAATTCAAGAGATAAAATTTATTAAATAATGAAATGCAGTTAATATTAACCAAAGAAAATATAAAAGAAGTAATCTAAGCGAATATAAAGATACGAGCAACTGCGGTAAAAGCGAGAGGACGAATGAGCAATAGTTTTTTTATCGTTTCATTTTTTCGCCAAGATAAAGAATACCCCCTCAGACTTCGGTTCGAATCCACCCATTTGAAATGGATCCTTCCTATTGATGCCTGTTTCCATAACGCCCACAGTAAACATAGACGACTGTCGGCCAGAGATCTCCTTATGGAAAGACAGTACCTATAGTGCCGATCACATGCGGCCGTATGATTAAAATTTTCTATCAGGAAAGATCTAAATATTGCATAGTGTGGTATGCTGACTTTCAGTGGTGGCGGGTGTTTGGCCATACACAGGAAATATTAGTATGCTACACATAATCATGTTATTCTATCACTTTTAACTCATATTTGTTACACTATATAAATCAGCTTCTGAGAAAACTTCGATTTCTTCAGAGGAGCATTGGATAACACCATATTGTCCCGTGACCGCAGTCATTGTGTTAAAGCTTTATTTCTATCATTGTGAAACAAAAGGCTGTTTAGAAACATTTAATCAAACTTAATTCTGAAAAAATTCCTTTTTGATATGTGATAACATTCTGAACATCGTATGATGTATTTAGAAAAATAAATAGATGAAGATGAGAAATATTAACATTAAATGAGTTTAACTATTTGAAAAGCAAGGGTGATAATTAATCAAATATGAAAAATACAATGCATGATATAAGAACATTACATTTACTGCAAATGACCTAGACATATAATGAAATCAGACATACTTTAATTAAATCCCCATCATCACTGGTACTGGCAGCAGCAGCAGCAGGCTTTTCATTCTTGATTTTTTTAGCAGGAGGATTACGCTAGAATAAAATATATATATATATTTTTACCACTTTTACTGATTGAATTTAAAATATTTATAACATAACAAAACTTACAGATACTACAAATATCAGGTGTTATTAATTTCATGTAAGCAACATAAATAAGTTAGTGAAAATATATTTAGTATTTATATTATTAGGATTACAACCTAGGTAATAAAAAAAATGTTTTAAAAATATACTGTCACATTGAAAAGAAATCTATTCTCCATAGCCGAATGGTCACAACACTGGTCTTGTAATCAGGAGATCATGAGTTTAAATCCCACTAGCGACAAAAGAACTTAAATTTTATGTAAATATCTATTTAATTCCTTTATTTAAGTAATCCTTTATTTCATGCATCCAGAAGATTCTGGATTTTTCTATTACCAGATAAATGCTCTGGACATTTCTTACTGTCTCCACAAAAGTATTCAGGAACTTTCCCTTGAAGGTATAAAAACTGAAGATCTTTCAGTTAAGGTGTTCAGAGCTTATACCTGTACTTCGCTAATTGAGGTGAGTTAATAAAATAGTTTCGCTTTTCTTCCTGCATGTTATTGAGTTCCTCGCTAAAGTACCTACATGACAATATATATTTTTTTCTCATACAAATTTGCTTGTAATATTGTTCATAAATTCAACTTTTATTATATACATTTTGTATTTCAATGGCATAATTTTTTTTCAAAAAAAAAAAAAAAAAATTTTTTTTAAATAAATATTTGATATTAATGTTTATAAGTTGCTAAAACATTTTCAATAAAAATTACCAACAAAAACCCAAGCAATAGAAAAATTAAATTTTTTATTCAATAACAATTATATTATACAAAAATTTTAAATGGGGAGGGGGGCCTTTTTAGTAACTTGGATGTAAAGGTATGCATTTCTATTTAATGAAGATGAATTTGTAATTTCAAAAATCAGAATATTGGAAACAAATATTAACGACATATTTAATTCATAACAAGTGCAAAGATATGTTAACTTTTTTTTTTCTAAAAAAATACCTTTCCTTTATTGTAATTTTAAGCACATTTCCTATTATAAATATAAACACAAAATGTGTGAATCACATTTTAAAAAAATGTATTCACACATTTTTTAAAGTTTTATTCATAAGAAGTCTGCTATAACACCACTCTTTAATGTGCACTAAAAATGAAAAATAGTAAAATACTTATTTAATGATCAACAATACAGGTTACTAACACATAAACACCTAAAATGATTGTAAAAATAAAAAATATATAAATTATATTTTATTAAAAAAAAGAACATTTCTTACAAGCTGAGAGTTAACTGAAATAGAACACTCAAAATAAACACTTTTTGTGGGCAAATTATATTTATCCTATGATATACAAATCAACTTAACAAGTCAAACATTTTTTCCAATAAAGAATGGCTATAACATGTCAATTATCTAATGAAAATGGTTTCATTTTCTATAAAATAATGGAAATAACTTCTTCACTACTTGAAGGAAAGAGAAATTTAAAGAAGAAAAGTATCATTACATCATCTGGACCAGAATCAGAGTCCGAGTCTGATAATTTTGACTTTCGGCCTTTCTTGCTGGACATTGTTTCAAAATCTGAAATGAAAAACATTAATTTTCCAGATAAGCAACTATACTCAAATTATAAAAAAATATTTTATACCGGATATCATTAATAATTAAAAAAACTTCACCCTATCACAATTAACCTGACTGTGCAAGTTCTTTGCTAATGGGTTGTTTTCAAGTAGAGCTATTCTCCAAACAAGGATTTCAGGATGTAAAACCAGGGCATTATTAGAGATTACTGTTTCACAACCTGCGACCCTCATTTGAAAAAGAAAGCAGCCACCAAATGGCAAATTGGAATGGACAATGAGGTTAAAAGTTAAAGGCTTAAGTAATGCATTATGCACATAATCATTCCAATCATTATAATATCCACATAAATAAACTATTATGTTTATACCATCATCATTAATAGAATTTTTCTGATAAGTGTTATACAAGAACTACAGCACAATATATTTTCATATAATTTTTACCTTTATTCAAAACATATCCACAAAATACATATCTACACTAAGCATCAAATAATTAAATATGATTGATAAAATTGATCATAGAAATACATTTTTACTACTCAATAAACCCTCTAATTTTTAAAATTGAAAGCATTCAAAAATCATTTGAATATTTTTCCTCTTGTGAAATTGTCTTAAAGGCACTTATAGAAATTGATTTTCAAGATCAAAATTTTAATCTTTTAACTCCAGGAGCCTAGCTAATGTTAAAATTCTAGTGACTATAAGCACAGTTTTCCGTGAACGGAATCATAATGGAATCGTCCTTTCCTTCAGATTAATAATAGGAAGTGTACACTTGTTGAGTCATACTTGATATGGCCACCTAATTTTTTGCACTAATGGAACACCAAGTGCTTCCAAAATGAAAAATTATTTTCGATGCAGCTGTTAAGAATAAGCCTAACCTTTAATCAACTGAATGTTTAACTTCCAATACCTCATGTTACGAAAAATTATATCGATATATATTTATATTTACTTTTCACATGAATTTTAAAACATAAATGCAAGAGATTTAAATAAATGAATGATCAAGACTAACGGATTAAGACGCATTAAAAATGATAACAAAAGCAAAAAAGGTAAAGCAGCCTTAGAATTGAAGAGGATGAGAAAAATTTACACAGAAAATGATTCAAAATTCATGCAATATATATGAAGATAGGGCAGCTATTCTTATATTCGACTTTTTTTTTCATTTAAAAATTCGAATAATGGAACAGTAAAATAAAAGTAAATAATACTCACTGAACTACGTAAATTATATCTTTGATTATAACACAGAGACTCTAGTTTACACACACAAAAACTGATAAGTAAATTGATGCAACAGCAAATTAATAAACAAAATTTAATCCTTTGTATTCCAAACGATTGTGAAACAAACTTGATGCCCGGGAAAAAAATAATTCGGCGCCGGTTCAAAATTTGGTTACAGTTACCGAAATTGGTTAATATGTTTATAGGCCCTATCACACGGCGAAACTTTCGTCGATAGTTGTCGATTTGTGCCCGCTGGCAACCGGTCAAGCAAGTTTTCCGTCATCGTCAACTTTTTCTAACCTGCTTGAAAATGTCCACGATAGTGACGGAAATATTGTTTACAAACGAAATTCAACCAATCATGTGAAACTTTGGAAGTGACGTAGCGTGCCAAGAATGGCGTAATTGGCGCTACTATACTAAAAATGCATGCATTTAATCTTACATATTACTAAATACTAAAAATAGTTTCGGTATCATTCTGTGGGGCAACTTATACTACCGTATGGGGAATAGTTCTCTAGAAGGATCTTCGAACTTGTGATGGAATTTTTTGAGATCCAACAGGATATTTTTAAGTAAATAATAAAATATTAATGCTGATGTGAATTGTTTTCTTTTTGTGAAATATATTTGGCCATATTCAGCCTTTATTTATTCAAATAATAGTATAATCTTTTGATTATAGTAATTCCTTAAATAGTTTGTAAACAGCTTCTATATAATTAAAAAAATTAACTCCAATGTTAGAGTGAAAAATATAATAGTGATTTTAAATTTTAATACTTAGATGTTCCTTCAATGTTGCAGAAATATAAAACATATTTGGTTTTGACAAAAATAGAAAAATGATCATACTTTTATCATTAGCAAAACACTAAATCACCTTTTGTATGATAGACAATAAAATTTAGGCTTCTTTTTCTACATTTTTTTCTTTTAAATTTAACAAATTAACAGTTAATTTAGAATGATTTCTGATTATACATTTGCATTGAGAAAGTTGCATAGAATGGCCACACATTTGGAAATAGTCAGACTAAAAAACAAGTGTTTTATTGCTTCTCATTCCTGATGTAATGTGGGGTTTTTTTTTTATGTTTGGCAATTTGAAATTTTACGAAAAACCTGTTTTTTATTATCTATGTAAAGATAAATGAAGTTTTAATACTTTAGCTTTGAAAAAAAAAAAAAAAACTAAGGAAAATGCAATAACATATTTTGGAAAATTATTTTTGATTATTATTATTGAATGAAAATTATTTAATGATTCCTATTTTTCACAAATATTGGTAATAAATCCACAAAGATTTTTTTTAAAAAACCTCTGGAGTTGCAAATAAAATGAAAAAGACCCATTTAACTCATTTTTTTAAAAGTAATTTTAGAAATGAGCGAGACTAAATAGTGTAATGCCTTAGAATTTACAAATATTTATCAAATTCGATGAATTGTTTTATAATTTTGAACTGATGTGGGAAAATAAAAATTATTTAAAGGAATGATAAATACAAATCAAGTCCAATATACATTCTCAAAAATTATTTTTTTTAAATAAAAAGGAGGGGAAAAACATTCAATCAAATTTAAAAGAGTAAAAAATACTTCTTATTCAATGATATGGTGGTAATGCATTTAAATCCTGTTTTAATTTTTAATTAAAATTCCAAAAAATATGTTCTTATTGAATTTTTTATGTTCCACAATCAATTTCTTGCCATATTTCAAATTCCTAACTTTAATTATTTGTACTTCACATCTAGAAAAAGTAGTTTTTATTTTTATACTACACACAAAACCTAAAATTTGTCGAGATGGATCCAACAAATATGTTTTCATATAGACAAAAATCATTAGATTTCAAAAGTTATTTAATTTGGTTTTAAATGTATTGGCACTCCTCTTCTGTTTTATTTATGAATTTTTGTTTTATTTTCACTTTTCCAGAAAAATAAGCTCTTTTAAGGTACTTAAAATTGATTTTAAAATTTCAGCACTATTTATGATGGTATGCACCTTTTAAGCTTAATTGGATGCACACCCACAAATCATTTTTCTTTTCAATATATTTTTGTTTTAAATTTAATATTGATAAGATTCATTTAAAGGAATTTATAAAATATAAACACAAAAGGAGCATTTTTTTTTGCTTGTCATTATTACTTCAAAAAAAATTACAAAACAGTTATTAAGAAAAATTAAAAAGTTTCCTTATTTTACAGAATTCATTGTTACTAATTTTGATAAATTAACTAATTTTGATAAATTAGTAACAATTGTCATTATTACTACAAAAACTACTACTAATTTGTCATTATTACAACAAAAATAATTACAAAACTGTTACTAAGAATAATTAAAAAGTTTTATTATTTTACAGAATTCATTGTTGATAAAAACATTACAATTAGTAGAATGACATGATAAATATTTACAATAAATAACAAAAAGATTGATACTATTAGAAATGAAAATGACATTCAAAGGAAAAAATGGCTAGAAAAGTATTTTCAAATTCGATAAATGTACCACTTGTCTCATTTTACAATCCTTATTATATTCATTGTATTAAGCATTTAAAAAATTAAATTTGAAGCAGAAGTGATTCAATTTCAATTAATTCGATAATGTGTCGATAGAATTGCAATGGACAAATTTCAAGATAGTTTGAATTTTTTTAAAAAAATTACAGCTATTATTGTAATGCTTTTGCATTCATTGAAGCCTAATGGGATCACTTAAAAAAATTATCCCGGATTTAATTGCAAATTAAAGCAACGTCTTGACTAGAATCCCACGAATTATGAAATAAGAAAACTGCCGATATTCACTAAGTAGGAGAAACGGATAAAGAGCGATAAATATATTATAACGTGAACCAAAGTTTTTAGGTTTACCAGACAGCAAATCCTCAAGTGACGTCACTTTCATCATCGCGTGCTGTCGAAAGTGCTGACGGAATTTCGCCGTGTGATAGGGCCTTAAAACTTGCTCTTGATGGTGGCAGTCAGGAAATGTGATAATAAAATTGAAATATATTTATAAAATATTAAAATTGGATTAAAACACAGTACAAATCATTTAAATCTACATAAATGTTTCAGTGTTTAAAAGCTGATAGAAGTCTAGGTGTTATATGAACTTTATACAAAGGTGAATTATTCTGAAATTAACCATTGCATAAATTTTTTGCTTAAAATGGTTTTGAAATATATTTATTATTTAGAAATACATATTTTAAAAAGGATTTCCACCTTTCCCAGGATTTTACATTAAAAATAAGAATTAATTGTTAAAATAAAGAATACTAGATGGCGCGGCAGTTTTTGTCATTCATTAATGGCGTATTTTATTTACAGTTATGATGTTGAAACATAACTGTTATGTATGAATGTGTGTGCGATTAGTTACTGAAATTAGGGTGAGTCATGAATAATTTTGTAAATACTTCAAAAAATCGCTCATATTTAGTATGTTTTAATGTATATCATTATAAGAAAGGCATTCCTTTAAGAATAGGTGTGTGTATTTTGTTGTTTTTTATTCAAGGAAATATATAAACATAAAACTGCTGTTTTTCATAAAAGCAGAGGAATCAAAGCTTACTTTCCTGTGGTTTTGTAATTTCGTATTTTATATTAATGTCTAACTTCAACATCTGAATATTTTTTGTCGAAACTTCATCTTTAATACATTTTAAAGTATTGCTATTGTTTTGATTTAATTGCTTTTCTTCACACAATGAGAACAAGTTCATTGAATCACGAATGTATTTTGATAATATATGCATAACATAGTTCAGACATTTTTAAATCCTATACTGAATTTTCTACTTAATTGTTCTTGTTTTATTTTCTTTAAAATTTGAATTGGCTTCAGACAGTTATATTTTTAATTGTTCCAATTTTATTATTAAAAAATTGCTTGAATTAGAGATTTTTGCATGTACATAACCTTATTAAATGAGCATTATCGAATTATAAAAAATTAATACTCTGTATTCTTGAGTTTCAAAAGAAATTATTTGTTATAGTAAAGTTAAGGGGGTGATTATCTGAAATGTCACTGTATGACACAATTTATTAAGCTCCATTTTTTAACAAAAGGATTATTTATTTGGTTTTCTGAAATAAATTTTAATTAAACTTATTTAAAAGCAAACTATGTCCTCTTTTGTGCATTTTGTGCCCAGTGTCCTCTTTTGTGCATTCGTTTGAATATTAGAAAATGTAGTAACATTTCTGCTTGAACTTTGTAACTGCTGCATATGTCTTGTTTTTCTAGCCTTGTGCTTTAAATGATAAGAATATCGAAGTAAGTTTTGCAAGAATCTGCATCCAAGGTTAAAATATTGACAGGAAATACAGACCAGTTATGACCTTCATTTTTTAGTTCATTTGTTGATAGTTTAATTATTAAAACTAAATGTGATTTGTTAAATATGTATAAATAAGACGTTTGTAGATATCAAGACTATAAATTTTTATAAGGTCATTAAACATTCTAAAGTAACCTTTTGTCCGAAACTATTTATGAATTTACTATTTTTTCACATCCACAATGCCTTCATTAAAAAAAAGTATTCATCAAATAATAAAATTGTATAATTTTTTGTTATAATATTAATGTCTAACTAATGCAGTACTTTTTGATTAAAAAAATTAGTTGTGTATTTTTGAAGGTAATTGATAAGAAATATTCTTCTTTTAATTATAATTTGAAAAAATTGTAATGAAATAGTTTGACTTGTATTTTCTTTCACAAAGCTGTAGTGATAGTAATTATCTAGAATATCATTCCAGAATTCATTAGTAATTTTTTGAATGCTGTATTTTCTAAAAATTATTAGAAGATTCTAGAGTGATCTAACTGAATCGAGAGCCTGAAATTTCTTTTATAAAAAAATTTGATCATAGAAATAGGAATACTGTTGTTTTAAGTACTTGCCATTGATTTTTGCTAAATGTAACTGTTTAGTGAAAACTACTAAACATAGAAAAATAAAATGAATATTAGTGTTTTGATCATGCATAAATGAGGTTAAAAAAGCTAAGATAACTGCTGTAATGATCTGTTACAAGAATGAAAATGTTTTCAGAGTCCTTTCTTGGATGATATATGTTATAAAGTATGCTTAGTTTTTTTAATACTGATATTTATAAAAATTTAATTAAAAATTATGCAGCAAAAATTGTTATTAAGAATGAGATTTTTTGTACGATTTTTAAGATATGTATTGCAAATAAAAATATTTCTTATGCAGCAATATTTTTTACAGATAATGGCAAAAAATTACTCTCATCATAATAGTTTCTAATTGATTAAAATTTAAGGGGAGGAGAATTGCTCTGAGTTGTATTTTCCAACTTTTTAAAGTATGTCTGTTAAATTGGTTAGTTCTTGGTCTTTTGGTCTGTTCTGTTAAGTGTCAATACAGACATAATTTTCCCTTTATTATAATTTGAGATAATGATTTCTACTGATAATAGTTCACTTCTTCATTTGAAAAAATATGTCAATTATAATTTAGTTTGGGAAATGATTATTTAATACAAAATATTGTATCGAAAGTATGTTTGCTGTGTTATGAAAATGTTTTAATTGAAGATTTAAAATATTTAAATTTGACTTTTATAAGAAAATGAAAATTTTTTATAAGTTTGTTCCAAAATTGAAATTGGTAGAGTCACTAAATTCAATACCTATTTTTATATTTGAATTTTATAGGCCAGCTACCATAAAATCCACCTAATTCCAGGATGGTGACTCTGAAGAATGGACGATAAAAGAGTAGCTGACTACTTTGTGGTTGCTGGGTTGCAGGATAATGCTTCTCCTTTGGATGAATCCTCACGAGATGGAATTACTCCTAAAACGACACATCCTTTAGTCCCAATTACAGATGTTACTGTCATTATACGTAGTCAAGGGGAAACGGTACCCAAAGGTTTTACTTGCATAGAGTACACACCATCAAATTTTCCTGCCGATCTCAATCATGGAAGTATACGAAGTCCAAACATATATTTTTGCTACAGACGTGGGAGGGATAAACCACCTTTGGTGGATGTTGGGTAAGGCATTTATCTATATTATTTAGAGAAATTCAAACTTAATACAATTATATACTTTGTCTATTTCATTGTCTATTTTGTTTTGGTGTAAAAGTAATATGAGCAATACTCAACTGTTGATTTTCAATTTCATTTTTCTGTTAGTATAAAATTTGCTAAGTGTGTTAATTTATCTAGTATGATAATTATAAATTCTGAAATCTTTATTTGTGATTGGATGTATATTTTGCTGTTATTTAAGCATAGAAATATACTCTTCTCCTCTAACTGCCTGTAATGTATAATGCTTTTGCATTTTGTAACATTTTAAAAACTGCGCTAATACATTTTGCATGTTAAAATTATTAATAATATTCTTTGTAAATATACTGTCCCCCCTTCAATGAATTGGAATTATCTTTTATTACACCCTTTTCATATATGCATTAATGGATCTTATATAAATTATGAAATTTTGATATAAGGGGTTTCTTTCCTTTTATTTCTTATTTTATTCCGATTCATTAAAAAAATAGTTCATAGTATTAATAATTTATATTATTTTCTTGAACGTTTTCTAAATGAATTTTAAAATATTTTCTTATCCTTTTTTAAATGATAGTCATCTTGATAAATTTGTTATTTAAGTCCTTCACTTTTGATCTAAATTCATATAGTTCTTTTAAAATTTAAAGTCAGCTAATTTTGTTGCAATATTTATTACAAAGCACATAATTGCTGATTCTTAGAATTTAAAATATTTCGTGATACCAAAGCAACTTTCACAGAACTGAAATATTTTGATTAACTATTACCCCCACCCCAACAAAAAATTAATTAACGGACAATACTTGGTAAAAGTAAAGTTTTGTGTGCCCCTTGTTATGCCAAGTCGCCAATAAAGATGGCGGACAAAGTAAACAAACACTACTGCAGAATAGTTATAGTTATCATTTTCTGCAATATAATTATGATATTTTTACTGATAAATATTTCCCTCCCCAGACCGACTGTGGTGGTCTGCCGGTTGCATGGTTAAAGTTAGAGCAATGTGATGCTTTTGGCATCTGTAGAAGGCACAAGAAAGAATTTTTTAACTTAAAAAAAACATCCTATGGCTTCCTTAGCAGTGGGAGTGGGAACCTAGTAGCTTCGCTAGCACATTGAATGTAAGGACTGTGTGGATAACAGGAAAAGTACACAATCAAAAGGAGAAAAAGAATGGAGGAAGAAGCAATCATACTATTCTCCATACAAAATTTCAAACAACCATCCTATCCTAACTTCATACACTCGTAAAAAATATATATATTCCACTCACCCTTCATCAATTCAGCAGGTTTGAGATACTGTCTTCCTTTTCATTTACCCCATTTAAATTCTTGCACAATCACCAATATAAAAATTATATATATATATATATATATATATATATATATATATATATATATATATATATATAACGTGTTAGGGAAAAAAAAAACTACGAAGAATTCTATTGCATCTGGCTTTTAAAATAAGAATGCAGATGATATTGTAAAATACAAAAGCAGACAATTTTTTAAAACACATTTTGACAGTTAAAAATTGCAAAGGAATAAATATATTCTGTTCATGTTCAAAATAAAATTGCTGCTTCTAAATAGTAGTAAAAAAAAATTTCAATTATATTAAATAATAAAATTTTAAAAATTGATATTTTTTATTTAACATTTTTCATAAAAAAGTCATACTTCAACTCAGCCAGTGTTAAAAATAGTAAACAAAACAGCATTAGAGTTGCTAGAAGAGCTTTCAGTTGGATTGCCATATTGGCAAAAAACTCGAGGGGTCACACTTATCTTCACTTTAACCCAATACTTTTAAAAGGCTGCATAAATAAAATCAATTATTTGTAAAGAAATCTTGTAGAAAAGATAAAATATTATTTATAGTTTCATTAATAAAGTATGTCTTGTTTCATTTTTTTTGATTATTAATTTACTTTTTTTGTAATAATATTTTTAATTAATATTATTTTTAATTTAATTAATAATTTTAATTTTTATAATGCAAATTAATTTTTATATGAGTTATCTTTTGTGATATATATTATTTTTTGATTAATTAACATTTTAATGGTTCATAAATGGAATTAATTGATAAAATTTGGTGATTTTGTGTTAAAATGAGAATACTGAATACATTGAGAATTGTATGATAAATTATCTTCATTAATATTAAGATTTCCTTTGACTGATGATATGAAAATCATTATATAAAAATACTTAAATTGCAGGGTTTTTTTTAATCGAGATTTTTTGAGATATTTGTCTTTGATAAAGAAAATAGAGATAGCTATTTTAATTATTAATATGTATATTTATAATAGCTTTTAAAATTTTCATTACTGTATTCATGAATTTCTAAATTAGAGGGAGAAAAAGATAAGAAATAAAAATTGGCCATAAAATGTGTTGTATAATTTATTATATAAATTTAATATTTTCCTATATTATTTTTTAAAACATACTGTGTTTATTTTGATAAAAATGTTTAGAATGGTATGAATAATTGTCTTAAACATTTTTAAAAATCTCTTTAGGGTTTTGTACGATGGTAAAGAAAAAATTATGGCAGATAGTGAGGTAGTTTTAACTACACCGTATGGCCGCTCAGCTAATGTGAACAATAGTGGTTCAAAAACATTTATTACATATCGAAGAGCACATGAAAATGCTCCATGCAATCAACTTGTTGTCACAGATATTTGCATCATTCTTGCCAGCAAGGTAATTATTCTTATTGAAATTATGTAAAGTTTTTCTCTTAAAAATTATACTGATGCTCAAATCTAGTTAAATTTTGAAATTTATAAATATGTATATACATACTTTCTTTACTGTGTGAGTTTATATATATATATATATATATATATATATATATATATATAAGAATATATGTATATACATATTTATAAATCTCAACAACTAAATGGCATTTTGTGAACATATATTTTTCATTTTAAGTTTTTTAAAATTTTAAAATGTATGTACTCATTCTGTTACATTAATTTCTTTCAGAGAGAAAATCCACCTCATGCATTTTGTAAAATAGATAAAAATTTAAATAAAGGAGTGGTAAGCATATACATTTTCTATATATTTTATCTTTAGGGGAAAAATTTTGGATTTTAAGTATAACTGAAATTTTTATTTTTATAAGTATATAGAATTATAATTATTACAAATATTCTTTAATGTTTTTTTTTTTTTTTATGATTTTGATTGCCAAGTGGTTGAAAAGTGGCTACTCCTGTTTAATTTTCACTTAACTTATTCTGATAATTTAATCTGTTTTGGTGTTATTTTATTGTACTAAAATTTTTATTGAATTCTTTAATTAAATTGTTTTATTACTCTATATTAAAATATAAATACTATTATTTGGTATCAATATTTATATTCTTTATCTATTCTGTTTTAGAACTGAAAATTTAATTTTATAATAATTCATTCAATTTTAGTTGGGTTCAGATGTTTTCTTATGTTACAAAAAGTCAATGAACAGACCAGATCTTCTGTCTTATAAACCTGGTAAGAAGTTTTGATATATAGTTTATAAAGCTTGATAAAAATTTAAAACTTTAAATTTGTTTGATTTAAATCCAAAAACCTATTTAAAATGAGCATAGTTTATAATCAAAAGAATATAAAGTTGTAAATAAGATTATAAGTCATTAATTGATTTTGAGTTCAAATGCTTTTAATAAATATTTGTTTTTTATGCTATTGCAATATAGTATACTAATGTGGTAGGCCGAATAACAAAAAGCCAAACTGGCTGGAATTCTAATTCTATGAACTTTCCCACCAATACAAGACACAGTTTTTAAACCAAAACTCATTGTTATAATGGTATTTTGTCTCTATTTGTAGAGGATCCATTTCTTTTCTTACTTTTATTCCATTTTCAGTAGCTTGTAATCATAAAAAGGTATTGTAACAATTGATTCTTAAAGAAAAAAAGATTATTTTATTCTTAAAAATATAAAATTTATTTATTATATTTTTGTTTAGGATAAGTGATTCATTTTAGTATCTTGCAGCCATATGCAATGTGCATTATGCATCCCTTTTTTCGATGAATCAAAAGAGAATTTTGACTGTTTGTGATCATAATTGAAAACTTAATGCATCTGGATAGCTGAAAATCTGGCATTGTTTTAATGTTACATATATTCATTCATTTATCATACTTGAAACAAGATATGTAAATGCTTAGACTGTTTGTCTGTGTTCATTTGAATTTAATAACTTAATACAAAGAACTAGATAGCTGCAATTTAGTATGTATTCTTATAGAAATGTTAACCTGTTCCAAATTTTGGAAAAGTTCTTTCAATATTAAAATTACTTATGTATTGTAATTTTTTTCATTCAAATATAAAAATAATTAAGAGAATACTGTGTAATACAAAGTTTTGGTTTGCCAGTATGATTCTTATTGAATGAAAATATTGTATATTCATTTTTATTTATTCTATTTAAGTATATAAAAAGAACAGCTAGCCTTTAGAACTCTCAATATGAATCTTTTAAATTCTAAAAAGAAGTAAAAAAATTATCAAAAAGGTGTTTTGCAAAGTTATTCTCAAAAAGTACCAAAATTATTCTATGAAAAAAAGTAAAAAAAAAAAAAATATTTATGGAAAAAGCAGTTTTGGATATATATATGAGATTTTAATTGATATTAACGAGATATATATTTGGTGGCATATTAATTATATATAATTATTTTTGTCTTAAATTGAAGATGAAATTTTGTATAGTATGACATTTATAACCTAAGTGTATGAAAAAGTAGAGGCCGAACTCCCAATTCTTATTATTGGTAATATTTCTTCTAACTTAAAGTGAAGTCTTCTGATGTCACCTGTGCATTTCTATCGCATTGGAATGGACATATATATATATGGAAAATTTTGATTTTCTTCCCTGATAGGTATTTTGGGAAGATTTCCTCTTGATGATTATGAAAATTTCTCTCTACCTCCTTCAGTTCCTCTTTTTTGTTTACCTATGGGAGCAAATATAGAATGCTGGCCAAAAAAAGCCCAGCAACCCAAACCAGTATTTTCTACATTTGTTCTTACTTCTTATTCAGCTGAAAAGGTAAGACATGAGCTTAATTGCATTTAAAAAAATTTCTGCATTTCTCTCTATCTCTCTCTCTCTTTTTTTTAATTTTAAAATGAAAGCACAGAATGTTGTTAAACACTCAAGCAATTTCAATGAATTTTGATAAATAATATTATATTGCATGAGAAATAATTTTAAAAAATCCATTTATATAATTCTGTGTGATTATATTGAAAATGAATTTTTTTAAAATTACAGCATGGAAAAGATATTGCAATATGTTTAATTACCATCTGCCGCTATATATAATTCAGTTGTGAAATGAACTGGAAAGATTAGACAATATGTTATAAATAATAATTATACGTTACCTTGCTATAACACCAGATTAATAGTCATATAAATTATCAGTCGAATAGTCATCCTAATACTAGTGCATTCTACATTTTCATATCATTATATTTTTTGACTTTAAGACAAATTTTGAAATGCTCATTAATTTTTTTACCATATGTTGTGTTAATTCCTTTCAGTAAAGTGGTCACAATAATGGATCTAATTTTTTTTTTAAAGTGCTCTTCATTTCGGAGACTGAAACATTACCAAAAAATAGCATTTCAAAAATGTTGATAACAATATGATGGAATATAGTTTCTTTATAGAATTAGTTTTATAATTTAAAAAAAAATCAAAATGTTTTTTCCAAATATTAAAAACTTTTTTTTAGCACTTACAGTACTAACAAAATTAATTGGTCCTATTCCACTTATATCTTTGAAGTACTAATTAGTCAAAAAGTATCCTCATATGGTATGCTCATACTTAACAATAACATAAATATTTATACAGCAAGAAAAATTTAACTTTGTACAGAAAACATGCCATATCCCTTTATGGGTGAAGTAAAAAACACTGCTATTTGGCTGCCATTTAATTTATATATCTTCTACAAAAAATTAACAATGAAATTATTTATTTTTAATTATTAAATATTTTAAATTGTTTAGAATGTTAATGAAAATATTTAGATATTTATAATTTTTATTACCATTATAATAATTTGATAATTTTTTTATGCATTGATTGTTGTAGACAAGCAGTATATGAAAATAAGGACCACTCTGCCCAAAGAGCATATATATATATATATTTAAAAAATTGCAATAGAATATATTTTTAGATCATCAAATTATCCTATTCAGTGTGTATTGTTATAAATTTTATGTAAATTAGATGTAAAAATATATAATTTTGTGTTTATATATTTGTAAATAGTTTAATTGTATAAAATTAATTGTAATGGAAACACACTTCAGTGATAAATTACTGTTCTAAGGGGATTTATAACAGAAGATTGCCGTATTTGACTAATTTGGCAATGTAATGAGGTTGCTAATGATTTGCACTAAATGCTAAAATGTGTAGTAGAAGCTAAGAAATAAAAATTTGTTTGTATAGAATATTGGAGAAAGCTCCACAGTTGCCTGGAACAATTTCTCCTTTACTGAGTTTGTCCCACCCTCTTAAGTGGGGTGCTATTTAAAATGTGTGGTCTAAGGAGTGGATCAGATCAGTATGGAGAATGAACGACTTTAGTTGACTTACCTTGAAAGAACATCTTTTCTTTTTTATGCATGTTATATAGTTTTGCTGTTAATTGAATTAGCGTATGAAATAGTTAATTTGTTGTGAATTTGTAGCTGGTATTAAATATATTTAATACACATTTTCCTAGACAATAAAGTCTGTTTCTTCTCATTGTTCCAGTGTGAGAATTTTCATAACTGAATTCTCATTTTAGTTTTTGTAAAAACTAATAACTCATGCTTCACAACATTAAAAAAAAAATGTTCGATGAAGAACTGAAAAAAAAAAACATTTCTGTGTGTTTAGGTAAAACATTAAATATAACATGATCAATAGAAAAAATTTGTAACTATGCAAATCTTATTGATATTTCTTGTAGCTTTGTTAAGTAGGTTTTCAGAGCTAACTTTGAGTACTTGTGTATTAAACACTGAGCAAAAATTAATCCCTAAAAATGTCATGCTTAATTTTGATCAGGTATTGATAAGGTACAGGAACCCTCTAAATACATGTTTATCATAGTTAAAATGTTTAATATTGACATTTAGTTGTGATATACTGCTCAATTATGAAATTCTATTTTTATAACAGTATTTATATTTATTTTATTTTTAGTTGTAGTTACAATTAAATTAAAAATAGTGTTGAAATTCTTTTTCTAATTTCTTGTGTTTATATTTAGGTCTATGGTGCTGCTGTAACCTTTTATGAACTTTTTCCTGAACTAAAGTTGAATAAGGCTATGAAATCCCATTTAAATTATGTTACTGAGGAAGACAAGAAAAATAAATGTTTACAAACAAATAAATCCATATGCTTGTTGTCTAGATGGCCATTCTTTGACACATTTGAAGATTTTCTTCGATACTTGCATCGCATGTCCATTTCAGGTCCCCACAAAGTTCCTTTAGAAAGGTATTGTAAGATAAAATAATAAATTCAGTAATATACATTTAAAAAATTAATGATTTCTGTTGAAATATTTTAACTTACCTTTTTCAGAATTATTTCCCATTTTATGCTTGAAGTTCCTTTCCCATCTGTACAAAGACCTAGGATTTTAATTCAGGTAACAATCTATATTTTTGCATCAAAGGTTTTAAATTTTTTATAACAAATAAAAGATTATTTAAAATTTTAAAAAGAGATTCATCGGTAATTATTAAATCACTGAACACAAAAATCAGAATTAGATTTGATAATATTTTCTTGTTATTGATCACATGTTTCCTAAACAAATTTCCTGAACCATAATATTAAAAGGAACATTGTATTTAGAGAGTGCTAAGGCTGTTACAAATAGAACACAAATGAAATAAACTAAATTAGCAGTAAGATTTAAATTAAAAGTAAAATTCAAAATCGAAAGGGGGTGGAAATATAATGAATCCGGCCTGAAGACTTTTTCAAGGTTCATTGTTTTTTTCCCCCTTTGCGAGTTTAATTTAGTAACTTAGCTGTGTTTTTTTAATGCCTGAATATGAAATATTTTATAAGTTTGAATATCATCCATTTATAATGGCACATTTTAAATCTATGCATTGATTTACAAATTTTTACAAAATTTAATATAATAGTTCTTTCATAGGAAATGAGAGTTTAGTTTTCATGTTACTGTTCTCTTCTGGTTATAAAATATCACTTAAAATTTATATCTAAATGCATTTAAAATTAATATTAAGTATATATGTAACAATCTTGGTAAAGAAGGATTTTTTTCTTGAATCCGTCTTATATTGTTTTCTTAACAACTAGCCAGAAAGTTTTATTTCATTGACAATTTTTAAAATATATTGTTAAAATAATACTTGTAAAAAAATAAAGCATTCTTTGAGGAAGGGAAGAAAAGGGGGAAGAAAAGACACTTGAAAATACAGTCTAAACTTTTATGCAGTAGAAATAAATCCTTCTAATTTGGAAAGTAAAACTACAGAAAATTAATGATTCTGCAAATCTATGAAGAATTATGGGATTATTTCCATAGGGAGACCAATGTTGAACAATTGAATTCTAAAATTTGAATTGTGTGAAAAACCAAAAATCTGTTCTTGTTATTTAATCTTTGAATCTAAATCTAATATAACACTCATGTATACATAAATATCTTTTTAAATATCCTTACAATTATTTATTTCAAGGTGTGTTTTTTTTAACGAAACAAATTGTTATTATAAACAATTACATGTTTTTTTTTAACTGACATGAATTTCTGTTCAGCTAACTGATCGTACCATTACACTTGCGCAACCTGGTGATACTCAACTTCCCCTGACGTAAGTTGTCACATCATAATTATTTTAACAAATTCATATCTTAAAAAATTTGAAAATTAATGCTGCACATAGAATAAAAATCATTTATTTCAAAGAAATTTCAGTATTTGAAGGAAATAAAATTACTTTTCTTTTATATAGTGGTGCATCATTTTTTCAATTGTTAAAGAACTTGGGACCAGACAACTGCCTTAAAATTCTCCTTTTCGCCCTCACCGAACAAAAGATACTTTTTCATTCGCTTAGACCTGATGTGCTCACAAGTGTTGCTGAAGCTGTTGTTAATGTAGGGCTTTTTGTTTATTCTTTCATTTATACTTATTTTCAATTTCTAAATTTTTGTTGGCTTATTGATTTTTTTCTCTATGCAGTTAATATTTCCATTCCATTGGCAATGCCCTTACATACCTCTTTGTCCTCTTGGTTTATCAGATGTCTTATGTGCTCCAGTGCCATTTTTAGTTGGTAAGTTTCCTGTTTGATTTAAAGCAAAATGTTAAAGCATTATCAAATAAAGAAACTTTACAAAATTTCAATGTTATAATGTTTATTTAAGCATTTTTTTCTTTGTTTTAGGGGTTGATTCCCGGTACTTTGATTTATATGATCCCCCTCATGATGTCACATGCATTGATCTTGATACTAATACTTTTCTTATGTGAGTGCTATATTTCTGGTATTTAAGCATATATTTGTATCTAGTAGATTTTTAAAAAAATGATATTTATTGATAATTAAATGCATATTTTTAGTTCAGAAGAAAAAAGACACCTTAATATAAAGTTGCTTCCAAAGGTAAGTTTGTCTAGTATATTTTAAAGGAATTTTAAAGTATTCAATACTTTTATATGTGATATTTTTATTCTTTATAATTAGTTTTTTCTTTATGATAATTAATAATAAATCTTTTCTATATTTTTTAAAAAATTTTGTTTGCACACAAATATTTTATTGTTTTACTTAAATGAAATTTTGGGTTATTAAGTTTAACATTCCCCAATAGTTTTATAAAAGCTTTGTTACTTTGTACATGTGTTTTGGATTGATAAAGTAAAACTGATCTTTATTTCCGCTTTACCCTTTATATGCAAAAAATTGAGAAATATTTAGAAATCATTCTTATGTGTTTGTTTCTCTCTTTTTTTTTTTAACTCAGCAAGTTTTTGTCTGCAAAAAATGCCTTTTACTATAACAATGTGGAAAAGCACTCAGGATGTCATTACTAGGGACCAAAATTGCAGAATAAATAAATTATATTTAACAAAAATTATTATTAATATTAAATTTTATTTCTCAAAACTGATATAAAATTTTTAAAAATTTGAATGCATTCTATTTTATTGTATGTATTGATTTTTTTTTCTTTTTCTTTTCTGTATTTCCATTAATTTTCTGCAGCATTCATCGAAACCTTAAATTGGGAACACTATTGCTACTGTTCATGCCACATTCAGCCATTTCATTAAAATTTGGCAAAAACTATTTTGTTGTCAAAAATAATTATATTAAAGTTGTTCCATATGAGTTTTTATAATTTAATTGTATTATGTTATTTATTTATTTTTTGTCTGCTTATAGTTTTAAGTAGTTTTTTCTCCCTTACTAACAAATTTAGGCTTAACATGTTTTTAACCGATTTGTTTTTGCTTACAAATGTTGCTCAATGAGGCATAGGGCCTGACAAGTTTCACAGGCTTAAAAGTAGATGATAAGAGCAAGCAATGTTAAGGGAATCATGAGACCTTAGGGCAGAGCTTACCATCTCTATGTAGGGGCCTGGGTGCTAGAAACTGTTTTAAAAGTAAAGAAAAAGTTCAAACACAATCATATATTACTATTGCATGTTTATTGAACACATGATTTTATTTTTGTTATAAATTTTTTCAGACTACAGTCCCCCCCTGCCAATTTCCTATATGATGCTTAATTTAACAAGTGCTTTTTGTACACAACGCTTGACTAAAGGCAATTCTTTATTAATTTTTAATTTGCTGAAAAAGGGCTCATTATCATCATCATTTATCAGTTGTCAAAATATATTTTGTTTGCAATATTTTTACCATAGTTGACATTCTGGTTCTAGTATATAATTGAAAATAAATATATATAGGATAATTTTTTTAGAATTATTGAAAGTTTTTTTATGATTTGATATTTATAATTAATAATTATCATCATTTATGTTATATTTATTGCTATTTTTTAAATATTAAATTACAATTTAAGTATTAAAATAATAAACATTTATCCTTGTATAAAAATAAGAAGTATATTAATTAAAACTATCTGTAAATAGTTAATTAAATTTAAATAATTTAATTTTTTTATACATCTGTATTTATAATTTTTTTCTCATAAAATTTTAATTTTATTGTTATGTATTTTGATATTAAATATTTATTTTTGGGATAAAAACATTAAAAGCTCAACAAAATTATTTGTAAATTTGTAATTAAATAAGAATGATTAAAAAATGAAAAAAATCACAGCTAATTTCGAACCCTGCCACATATGCGACGGTTACCTAGACAACCTGGAACCAGTCAGATGGGAGTCAAGTTATCAATCAGTATATAAGCCTTTACCAAAAGTTTGAGGACCATTTTCTCAAAATTGACTGTCCATTGCATTTTAATATAGTCATGAATGAACATTCTGAATGTATACTATTATTTTACTAAATCCCATTCCGAACTCAAATTTCAATCCCATGCCTCTCTCCGTGTTAGATTTGTAACATCTTGTGTGCTTGCATTAGACAATAATATGTCTGTATATTTCCTAACCGAGGATTTTAGAAATTAAATTTCATCTTCTCTTCTTTTCTTCCCCCTTCATATACTTTTTTAATTCTTGATCGTTTTGGGGCCTCTCAATCCTGAGGCCCTTGTGCATTTCATCTTCTGTACTCTATAGCAGGCTGGCCCTGTCTGTGGGCTATTAGAAAATCACAAACATTAGAACGCAACAATGAGGGAAACCATCCTTTGTCACTCATCAATTAAAATTAGGCGCCTGTTTACAATTTTAGGGAACACTTAGATTGTATTTATAGTACTTTATAAATAAAATAAAGTATTATAATATATAAGTCAGTTTCAAGATATTGCTGATAGGATTTCATTATGCAAATGATCACATCTTCAAGTTAAAATATAAGTGCTAGGTACCAATTACATAAGCAAAAAATAAAAGAATAATGTAAGAGAGAGATACCAAAGAAGTAACAAGCTGTTAATTGAATTTAACAATAATAATAGTAATAAATAAATAAATAACACACATATATAATATGATTCAACTTTCTTATAATATAATAACATTGTGCTTGAAAAGGAATCTTTTATAAAAGCTTTTATGTTGCATTGTTTGTAAATAAAATATATTTCAGATATTCAGAAACTTGTTTTTCATCTAATTAAACTTAACAGAATAACTTGGTTATCAATGATGTAATCATTGGAAATATAAAAAGAGCAGAATACTAATTAAAATCTTATATATGAAATTAGAAAACTTAAATTTTAGAAAAATTCAATAATATTTTAATCTTATATTATTTTAAAATTTAAATACAACTAATATACTGTATTTTAAAAGGCTAAAATTAAGAATTGAACTATAAATATTATGAGACTATTTATTTATTCTGTTTCATTTATTGTTAGTAAAACTGTCTTTAGCTTTGGAATTTATGAAAATCTTTTAAATTATTTCTGTATATTTAAAAATATGGTATAAAAATTTAATTCTGAATGAAAGTTGCATTATGCTTAAGAATGATATAAAATTCTTGATTGAAAAAGTAATTTGAAGTACAATATTTTTAATTGAAGTAAGAATTGATTTAAAGGTTTGATTAAATTAGGAAATAGCTTGATTTAAATTTTAAAGAATGAAACTGTAAAAATTATTAATAAAAATTAACTTTTTTTAAAAAAGTTGTAACCGAAAGTTGAGTATATAAGTAATATATGATCTTAACAATCAAAATGAAGTAAATGAATTTACACAAATAAAATTTAAAAAATACTATTTAATCTCTTAATTTGTCTGCTCAATTTATAATAATTGATTAATCATTCTTTTATAAAATGTTATGCTGATTAATAAGTAGTAGTTTATCTGTGAGCTTCTTTATTTATCAAATCTGTAAATTTCTTTGATTTTATAGCGTCCTGCACGTATACTGAGGAACACACTGCAAACATTGTATGGTAAACTTGCATCAGCTCGCTGCTCATCAAATTCATCCCTACTCTTAGCTAGTAATTCTGCTGAAATTGATTATGATTTTAAAGCAAAGAAAAAGGATGTAAGTTGAAAATCAAACTGCCCTATTTTTATGTGCATTTATTTTTTCCTCCTTGCTAGAAATTCTGCTTAAATAGATTATAATTTTAAAGTAAACTGAAAAGTAAATTGATTTTTCCCCCTGTCAAATGAACTGCAATATGCCAGTAAATTCTCCATTGATGAAGTTTTTACTGAAATGGATTGATGCCTTTATTATTTTCCCATGGATTTTGCATTACAGTAGTTCATGAAGAACTATTAAAACCAAAGCAAACTTAATAATATTAGTAAATAACTAATTAATATAACAAAACTTATTAATATTATCAATAGTTCACATTAAGTTTTTAAAGTCTTTTTTTGTATGTGACTCCTCCCACTCTTTAAAAGAAGTTTCATATTACTTTTTTACTTAAAATTTTTTTTAAAAAAAATTTGCTGAAGATTAGAATTGTGGAATTTCATCCTTATTTTTATTGTACTATGAATTTTTCTGTTCTTTGGTCCTTTTTCTTTATTTTTTGAAAGATTCCTCCCCTTTTTCCATTTCTTTCAATAATGCTATGAATTTTTAGACCGAATATTAAGAATAGTAGTTATATTGTATTTTAATTAATTTTTATATTTAATTTATTAAATGATTACAACTTGTTTTTTAACTCTCCTTTTTATTATTTACTTATAAACTGAAAGTAGTATTCCAAAAAGAAGAAATTTTTTAAGCCTACTAAAGTAATATATTTATACTTTTAATTCAATCTGTCATTAAAACAATTTAAAAATTAACAACTAAAAACTTTAAAGTTTTAGTCAAATGTTGACTAAGATTATTTTGAAATATGAATATTTGCTCAAACTAATATACTGTTTTCTCAGTACTGGTTTAAGAAATGTTTCCGAAAGCGTTTGATTTAAAAGCCTATTTTTTAAAAAAATTTTTCATTTTTAACATTTCCAACCATGCAACCAATAAATTTGTATCTCTTTTTTGTAAAATATGCAAATGATATTTGAAACTATATTTCTTAAGTAATATGAAACAAATTTATTGAAATGAATGATAAATTCAAATTAATGAATTTGCTGCCATTTTTTATTTGTTAACTTCCATTCAAGAATTCTGCTTACACATTATTCAGATGTTATGATTTTTATGACTACATTAGATAATGTATCTTTATTTATTCAAAATTAATAATTCAAGTTGTAATTTTTGTCACAATATTTATGTATGTTTTCTACAACCTACATGAATTTATTCCAATACTATAAAAACCTGTCTTGTGTTCTTTGTTATTTGAAGTTGTGTGCTTTATTGAATGAATTTAAATCAACAAAAAGTTGATTTATATTATTTTTTATCAATTTAAATCAGTTACTTGTACAGTTGTTTTGTTTATTATAATTTATGAAAAATTGTTTAAATTTCATAATATTTTTTTCAGCGTCAACTTGAGTTGGAAATTCAAGAAGCTTTTTTGCATTTTATGGCTTCCATTCTTAAAGGTTATCGCCAATATCTTCTACCCATTACAACTGCTCCAACAATTGGGACTACAGATCCCAACTCGTTATTTGATTTAACTGGTAATTTATTTATTTATTTTGCTATCGAGAAAATATTTTAATGTTTTCCTATAATTTTTTTATTTCTTAAATACAACTTTTTTTTATAATTGCAGATAATCATTTATTTGAATTAAGTTTATTCTTAGTGCTTTAATGAATATTTTTAATTTTTTGTCTGAAGAATAAGTAATACTTATGTAAAATGTTTAATCACTAGTGTAAAATACTTAGTATGGATATTTTATTTTTCATCATATCAATTAAGACATTATTTTTTTTTGTTTCTTATTTCTTTTTAAGTACTTGTAAAATTTTGCATTTTTAAAAATTGATTATTACATTGATTTTTTTCAATTGCATACCAATGTAGATCTTTCTTTCTTTCCAGGCTTTTTAAGAAGCCGAGACAAAGCATATGGAAGATTTTTCTCTTTAGTGATGAAAACTCAAATGTTTATACGTTTTATTGAAGAGCGTTCATTTGTTTCTGATAAAGATGCCAGTTTAGCATTTTTTGATGAATGCACTGAAAGAATCGATTCATCTGACAGTAGTGATTCCAAATTTTTAGAAATTGATGAATCTCAAACTAGTGATCGAACTGTGTTTGTAATGCCTCCAGAACCTGTTGGCTTACCTGTTGGTCTAGAGTACAGGTATAAGCAATTTGGTGTATTGAAACCACAGTTGTTCCATAAAAATCCTGCCAAGTCTCTTCTGAATTTAATTGCTCAAGCTAGTCCTATGCCAAATAGTCCAATGGCTCGAAGAAGCAAGCAAGAAATTAGAAGTGCTCAGAAGGTGATTAGACCATCTCATAGTATTGTTAAGCCTTCAATTCGATATTAGTTAATGAATAATAACTTTTATTCATGCTAGGAAAATTCTTAAAATTTAGTTGATGCAATGATACATTAATTATTTATAGTAGATATGATAAACCAAATGCTTGTTATCTTAATTATGCATTTATTTAAAGAAAGAAGATAGGTTGAATATGGATGATTAGGTATTATTCATGCAAAAGGAAGTTATTTCCGTTTTACAGATTTCATAATTGCCTTTGTAAACTTATTTTCAAGTTTGTAATTAATTTGGTACCTGGTTACCTTAAGGGAAGGGAAGCCCTTTTTTTTGTATTGTCTTTTATAAAAGTAGCTACATTTCACAATGTAAATAATTTGTAGACTTAGTTTACTTTTTGATCCTTACTTAAAATTTTTGCAAAAAAGGAGTATTCGAATTGATATTCCAAATTGTAAAAGAAATTTAATTTTAAATTATTTAGTTTTATAGCTTATACAATGTCTGATGCCTGTAACTATTTTATTTTATGCAATAAGAATATCATATTTTATGTTGAATAACCAATACTAAATTATATCTTTAAAATATTTATTTTTAATCGTTTTTTCTTTGTGTATTATGCTGCTGTTGGATAAATAATCTTTTTTATTCCTGTGGGCTATTTCTTGCTGTTATCTTCTTTTCAACTCGTTATAAGAAAATTAAGAAAATGTGCTAATTAAGCCACATTTATTTCTTTTATATCAAAATAAATATATGTTATTGTCAAAATAAAAAATATATTATTGTGATCGCATATAAATAGTTGATTAGATAGCATAAACTATGAGTTGGGGCTCTATGAAATCTGCAAAGTAATTGGTAGAGATTGCCAGTACTATGCATAGCCAAATAATTTTTGGAAATTAAAACTTTAATTAAGGTATGTAGTTGTAAATTTAAAATATTTTAATAATCTCTTTATTTAAACAAATATTTCATTTTTTTAATTATAAAAATTTCTGATTTTGTGTTTATTTTCGTTTTTATCTTGTTAAGCTTTAGTGTAAAGTAAGGTCAATAGATCCTTATGGAATTAACATTTTTATTGAATTTTGTTCCAACTAAATTATATGTATTGAAATCAACACTCTTTTCTAGTATATGTGTAATCAGCATTTAGTATTGACTGTGATGACTAATAGTAATGACACATTACATAAACTATGAAACCACTCTTGAGTTACAGATTTTATCTTATTAATTGAAGAGCAGTACAAATTTCCTTAGTGATGTATACATAGGCATTTAGAAGTACTGAGCAAGAAAGTTGTGATGTATTTAAAAATTAATTATGAAAATATATTATGTAAATTCATTATTTATATTCCAAAGTATGTAATTTTATGTTCTTCAAATATTCTTTTTTTTAAACTTACATTTTTTCCCAGTAAGAGTGTAAACTCTGCAATTTAAACTATAAGACCTAGTGTTTAAAATATAAAATATATTATAGCTCTTTTTACTTCAGTATAGTAAAAATGTAATGTTATTTGATATAATTTTGAATAGGTATTCAGACAAATTACATTACTTATTTCCTCATATTTGATCAGTGGCAATGATACAATTGATTATTAAAATGTTACGAAAGTGATATAACAATTCTTTTTATTGCAGTAATAAAACTTTCTATGAAGTATTGCCATAGCAAATGTGAAAAGTATTATAATATGCTAATAATTGAAAATTATATTAAATGAAAAAAGAAATAACACTATTACAGTTTAATTACAGTGATGACTATGGTGAAAAATTAAGTGATATTTATATGCTTTTCTCATGAATTAATTTTAATTTTTAAGAATCTTGTACTTTTTATCACTTTCTTTTGAAAAAGAATAAGAATATTTAACAAAATATGCCTTACAATTCTATGTAATTTGGAGTATTATTGCTTTCTTAAAGAATATAAGTATTTAAATGCTCTACAGATAGTCTTTTTTAAAGCAGTATATGAAGTGTTCTTTTCTGTTTATAAGAATTTTTACCTTTTTACCAAATCTTTTGAAATATTTAGATACAATCTTTTATGTTGGAAATAATTTTTCATTTCAAGCATCTAATCATGCATGTTTACACTTCTCATAAGTTTTAAAATCAAGCAGGGCTATTTTAAATAACAATAATATATATTGTTTTCTAATTATACTTTTCTAATTTTAGATAGCCAGAAAACATTCTGAAACTCCTGTGATGTGGGCAAAGTAATTTTTTTAAAATTTGTAGCTATTATTTTTTAGCACATCAATTTAGTGCATTTTATTTCATATAATATATCATGTTCATTAAGAAAAATAATTGCAGGTGCCTGGTTGGATATTGTATCAGCTTATGGTTTATCCATCTGCCTTCCTTTGCCAAATACTCGCCATCTAAAAGTAATGCTCTAAGATTGGCTTTTGATGTTCTAGTGCAGATACAGAAATATAAAATTTGTCAACCAGATGAGGTTTGTTGATAATAATTTCTTTGTAATGCAATATAATTTTATACTTGTGAGCTCAGAGACTTTTGATTAGTTAGATGTATATGTATGTTTTTGTGCATCAATAAAGCAGCTTCTTTAGAAATTTCAAAAGCTTAGAGCATTTTCCACCTATCTCAAAGAATGATATTTTCAATATTATATATATATATATATATATATATATATATATATATATATATATATGACATTGCATTATAAAAATTATGGTTTGTTGTACATTTTATATATTTTCTTAAATATATCTACTAATTAATGTTTAATGATTGTTTAGAAATCATTGAACTACTGTAAATCAAAAATATGTATATTCTTTTCATTGTAATACATAAAATAATTCATGCACGTCTCTAAAAAAAATTAATCAAGTTAATGTTTTTTGAGGTCTTATTTTAAACGTTAACAAAGCCAAGCTAATAAATGAGTTTGCTGTTATTTAAGAGCTGATTATTTCATAAATAAAAGTTTTTATTATCTGTATTAAAGCTGTTGCCTACTAGACATAAATTCTTAGATTTCATTGCATTAAAAAAAGAGAAAAATCTTTGTTAAAATTGCTGCAGACTATAATTTATATTCTATGTACCTTTCTGGGCTATTAATACATTGAAATTTTAAATACAGAACCTTCTAGTATGTTTGTATTTCTCTTGTCTGCATTGCTAAATTTGATTTTTGTATTTGTATTTAGCAGTGATTTTAATTTCTAAAACTGCAAATGAATAATTGTATGAAAACAGTTTTAAATTATGTATAACTTATCCATTTAGTATTCCAAAGTCAGTAGATCTTTAATTCAGCTCTCTCTTTTACATTTTATCATTAGGTATGCTACCGTGTTCTTATGTTGTTGTGTGGTTTATATAGTCAGCCTACTTTAGCTGTTAAAGTATTATTTGAAATGAAGCGGCATGGAGTGCAGCCAAATGCTATTACCTATGGTTATTATAACAAAGTAAGTATTGAAAAGGCTTAAAGCTATTGAAACAAGAATTTATTCTACTGTTCAGTTGTGTTTTAAAATTCTTTAATTTTCTAGGCAGTATTAGAAAGCAAATGGCCAGCAGCTGATACTAGTAGCACTCTTATGTGGAACAGGCTGCGAAATGTGATAATGGGCATTGCTCAATTCAGGCAAGGTTTGAAAAACAAAGCAAGGCGTTCATTATCACTATGCTCGGAAAGTGAATTGGATCGCTTGAGTAGGACAAGTACAGAAAGCAGCAATCCTGATGATATGACAGTTGTGAGAATTGGCAATCCTTCAGAATTTGTACCAGAACTAATCAAACTCTCTGATGATCAAAATAATTCAGGTAATTTGTATCATATATTCAAAAATTCAATAATTAATGAATTATCTACAGAAAAAAATGAACAATATTTTATACCTTTTCCATTTTAATTGATCAAAATTATAATTGATAAATTTTATTTTGTAAAAATTAAATGGTTCAAACTATTTTATTTTATATATATATATTGCACATTTCAAAAAACTGCTTTTATACCTTTCAACAATTTTAATATGTAAGTAGCTGACATGAGCGAGTCAGAAAAGCAGTACTCTGGAACTCTTTATTTGGCACATTTTCCTTTTCCGTTAAAAATGCTTAATTTACTTTATGAGCCATACTTTTTTTTCATTTAATTCAAAAAATTTGCGGTATTTCTGTGTATAGCTTAAAAAATTAAAACATATTTTACTCACCACCTTTCTTTTAGTGAAATTAAATTTAATTGCAGATGGGCAAAAGCATAGATATCACCTTATCTAAAAACATACAGTCTTTGTAAATATTTAAATCATCTGAAAAAATTTAAAAACCTGGCATTTTTTAGAACTCTTACCTGTAAATATTTGTTTACTTGAATTACTTAGTTAAATTGTAGTGATCCATAAATATATTTTACATTAAAAAATTGCTATAATAATAAATTTTTTGTTGGAAAAAGTTTCTAAAATATATATTTATGTTAGTGTTTTTTTTTTTTTTTTTTGTTTAGATGAACTATCAGATCGTGGTTATAGCTCTATGAATCATGTTGATGGCATAAAACCATCTCCTGTTTCTGAAATCGAAACAGACAATGGCATTAAAGAATTAAACTCGGAACCACCACTAACTTCAGACTGTGATAATCAAAAATGTGTTGGTAAATATGCCGTAATTTCTTTGTTGTATTTTCATATATACAATGCTTTTAACATTCATTTGTTTTGTTCATTTTATTGATAATAACGATTTTGTTTGGTCAACTAACATATTTAATTTTTAATAAGATAAAAGCATTAATTTCTACAAAAGACACAAATATTATAAATACAATGTTTATAAAATGATTGTAAAAACAAAACTCAGGAAATTTATTAATATATAAATAAAATTTTGATGTTGTAACAGAATGAAAATGTATTAATGCTTTCAGAAACATACCATTCTTAATTTGGTTAAGTTTAATTCTAGTGTAGATTACAGTAATTGCTTGGTGTTAGATTAATTTTTAAATATATATTTGGTTAATTGTAACATGAATAATAAGTCAATTGATATAAATGCTTTTCTATTTAAAAAAATAAGCATTTTGATGCTTTATGAGGAGCTTATTTATATTCATATAAGTTTTTATAAGTATAAAATTCAAAAAAAAAAATTGGAATAAGGAGATTTTTATTATAATTTAGCAATGAATATCACAGATTACAAATTTCTCATTCTGTAGTTAATATATCTTGTAAATCCTTCATTCTTATGATAGGAAAAAAATTTCACTGATGATTTATAAAAACCTATAGAAATAGTTTCTTTTGTATTGTTTCTAGGTGTGAAGTGTCCCATTGCACGAAGATTAAAATTCCAAGAAATAGATTTTTCTGCTTCAGATGATTTTAGAAGTCGTGTTGGAAGCATTGTCAAAAGTTCAGCATCAAGTATTGGCAGTCTTTCTCAACTTCAGGAATGTGCAGGTGATATTTTCCTCCTATACTTATATGTTGAATTCTTGGAATTCCAAATTGTATTTGACAAGAAACTTTGTATTTAAATGGCTAATGTAAATTTTAAATATATTTTAATTGAAAAAAATTAAATTGAGATTGTATATATTTGCCCAAGGTTGAAATCTAGAAATGACCACAGAAATCAATTAATAGAAACTTTACACACAAATCTTTAACTGTTATTTTTATTATTGTAAAATACTGAATTATTTTTATAAAATAAATCTCTCATAAAAGTTTCCTTTCTACTTATAACAAGTTAATATTGACATAGAAAAATTTCAGCTCAAATAAAACTCTTTTAAGATATCTCTATAGTGTTTTACATTCAGCCTTTTAAATATAAGAGAAAATTAAAAGCTTTTCTTTTTGTGTTGAAAGTTTAATATTATTTTATTATAATTGTTGTAACTAAAGAATATGCTGTTACTTTGTAACAGGCTTTTCTGCGAATTGTATATGACTTGCTACTATTGAAGTTTCACTTATTGGCTGCATCATGTAATATTAAATGCATTCTGTACAGTCATCAACGACAACAAAATGGGGCACACTTTTTTTCTTTACTTGCAATCAAATAACTAAATAAGACGTCAAAAAAATGTAAATTAATTAACTAATGTTAAAATTACTATCTATTATATATAAACCTACACCAATGGGTTATTTCCATTGACACCAAATTTGTGAAGGTACGATAATAAATAAGAAAATTATAGAGTTGCTCCCTTTATTCTAATGATGACTCTACTAATAAATACTTAATAGTAATGAAATGAAGTATTTTTTAACATATCTTGGATTGAATAAAATAATAATTTATTGTTTTCTTTTCTGCATATATGAATTTGATACTTATTAGATTTCATCCAATTTAATCTTTATAATAAATACTTCTTAGTGTATTTGCAGATATACATTACATTAAATTAAATGTTTAATGAAAATTTGATATTGGGCTAATGAATTATTAAAACTCTTCTAGTTGATAGCAGTGCTGGCATTCTAATGACAAGCAGAACATCTTTGGTAGATGAGATACGGATTTCTGATTGGGAACCCGAGACTCGGAAACGGCATAAGAGTGCTGGTGATTGCAATTGCCATTCATCTTGTTACTTACGGTCTCCTAACAAACCTTTAAATGAAGTAATTGAAGAAAGTACATTAAAAACACCATTTTTCAGATCTCATAGTTTTGGAAATGATGCTCAGATCATTCGTAAAATTCGAGCTGCTAAAGATCCATGTGAACCTCTTGCTAAGTGGATTGAGTCTCCACTTAAGAAAAGTTTGTTTGATAAAAAAAGAGAAGACAAGGAGAAAGTCTCAAAAAATTGTGGCTTAACTCGTTGTGATGAGGAGCCTGAAATTGAACAAGATGTTCCTGGAACATTGAATGCTACAAAACTGTTACGGCCCAAGTCTCCTTGTATTCCAATAGAGAAACAACGTAAGATATCAGAGGAATCAAAGCACAGTGTAATTTCTAGCCTATCTTCTGAAGATGGATCTACTTCCAGTGCTGCTGATGACAAAAATACAGATGGAAATCTTTCTTCATCCCAAGACTTTTTGTCATCTACTTTTACACCCATTAAAGAAGCATGGCTAAATTGGGATTTTGCCAATAGTGCAATACCTCGAGTGGCATCTAACATCACTACAACTTTTGGCAATGTGTATCGAGAATCATTCCGAAGAAAGCAAGGTAATAAAGTGGCTCGGAGTTCAACCTTTCACAGTGGTGCCAGGAACTCTGTGCCCAAATTAAAAGCTCGAAAAGAAGGCTTGGCCAAATTAAGCTCCGAGGATATTGGCAATAAGTCTATGTCCAGGTCATCAACTTTACCTATTTCTCCTAAAATATCTCACTCCTCGGAAAGCGATTTGTCTGGTTCTCCTTTTGGAATTTCCCGCCTGACTGCAAGACATTCAGAAGTTCTTTTTGACAGTTTAAAGTCTGCTGTTACATCAGTTTCTTCCAAACTAAATGAATTCAGAAGCTCCTTATCAGCTACCAATACTCCCACAAAAAGTAAGTTAATTTTCCCAAATTCAAGTAAAATTTTCATTTCAGAATTTAATTAATTTTAAATCTACAAAAATTTCATGCCCAAGTTTCTTGTTTTTCAAATATTTTTCATTTAATATTTGTTTTTGTTAGTGCTAATCTCAAATCCACGTGTTTGAATATTTAAACCTTTTTTTTTATATATATTGCTGAAACCAATAAGTATTTTCCCCCCTGTTCTTTAAATTTCAGATGCCTTCTCCTCTTCTTCTCAACATGACATAGACTTAATCTTATATGATGATGGTGATCTAGGAGGATTAACATATGATGGCTATCGAATCAGTATGGATTGTGCAAATTTGAATGATTTTAGTTGTTCTGTATTCACTCCTGACCATGGAAGAGAGAGAACACCTGGCAGATTGGACCACAGAGGAAGCTTACCTCATGTTGGTAGGTTTGTCTTGCATTAATTTAAAGACTGAATGTTGTTTAGGAGATTAGATGTATAAAAAAAAGATTATGTGTATTATTTTTAAATATTGTTAGTGTATATTGATGCCATTTGCTTATAAACAAAAGCAATATAGAAATAGCAAATTGTAATATTCAGAGGTCAGTAATTATTAACCAATTCTGAGTAACACATTTTAAACCAATTCCAGCAATTTCCATTAAACCTTTTTACAGAAATAATTTATTTAGTATTTAAGTTTTTTTTTATGTAATTTGTTATACAACATTTTGTAATTAATCTTATATTTATATACCAAAATAAGCATTTACAAATATAACTTTCAATAGTGAATTTAAAATAATAATATATACCCAGTACTGTAACTTAATTCAATAATTATATTACTTTTGGAATTATAAATTGGTTGAAAATATAACTTGAAATATAATTGTATATTTAACTATTCTTAAATAATGAAGAATGTTTCAATAGAGTAATAGTTGTCAATAAATATTCATTTACAATGCTGTTTATAAAAAATCATTTTTACAAAATACTGCACAGTAACTTCTTTTTTTTTTCTTTTATAGTTAGTGCTCCTGTTTTTTCATCACAAGTATTTGAGATGTTTGAAAAACAAAACTTGGCTTCTAATGATAATTCTGGTTCTCAAAAAATTGCAATTGACATAACTATGACCACCTGTTCACGCTGCTTCACTTGTTCTTCCCTCTTATATGATGAAGAAATCATGGAAGGGTGGAGTGCTGATGAGTCCAATTTAAATACACAGTAAGTTCTCATTTATTAGGGTTACTATGCCACCAGAAGAACCTGAAAATTGTAGAAAACATTAAAAATTTTAAAAAATTGGCACAAAAATGCAGGGAATTTTATGCTTTTAGTTTTATTACTCCTCCCCACCCTCCCATCTAAAAAGTGCTGGTTTTTCAAAATTGCAAAAATTGAAGCATGCTTTAAAAAACGAACAATACAATTTTCTATCCTGTAATGCAGGAATTCATCCCTTTTCTATGCCCTCCCCCCTTTTTGTATTGATAAATCCAATTTCAATTTGTAAGAATGTCCCCTCCCCTCCCATGAAATTCCCAAATTGCAGCTTATGAACTTCTGTAATGACACTCTGTAACTGCATGAAAGTATAGAAAGCATCTATTTAACAGGAATATTTATTTTACGGAAGCAGCATGGCAGTATTTATTCTACCTTATGTGAGTTTATTGAATTGTCTATTCTTTATTTGAAAAACTGTCAGCATATTCTAGGGATGGAATAAAAAAAATCCCTCCTGATTTTGCTGAATGGGTTTGATGAGGAGCTCTGCAAAATTCATTTGTTGCATGCAGCTTGCTTTGCGAGAAGATAAAAAAAAACTTATTGGAAAACAGGAACTTGCTAGCAGACTAAAAGAGAAAAACATAAGAGTTTGTTTTTCAAAAAAGAGTGCAGGAAATAATGACATGTCTAATCGCAAAATGGACCAAATGAACCGATTTTGAATTTCTCAATTAAAGAATAATAAAACAAAGTTAAATTATTTATGAGTATTGAAGTTACATTGCATCACATTCTTATTTTAATACATCCAGTGACATATTGGAAATATTTTAATATATGATCAGTGAGAGTGAAATAACTGAAAATTGTACGCTTAACCATACAAACATTTGGCACCTTATTTGTTAAAGATGCTGAAATTGATGTATCGTGATAACAAAAATTCATTTTAATTCATGAGTGTTCCTTATTTTGTGGGTTACTTACAGTAAGAGAGATAATATATCCCTCCCCTTAACATAAAAATTTTGTCTTACTAAATTCTAAATAAGTAATAAGACGAATTTTTTAAAATGTAAATATAAACCTTTTTTAAATATGCTATTATTTTAAATAATGCTAAATCGTTGCTTCCTATTCATGAGTTATCTATCCCTTAAAATAATTTTCTTTTATAACTAGCATATGATTGCTATTCACATATTTCTTTGTACCTTGAATATATGTTTAGCAAAAACACAGAGATTTTTTTTTCTTCAGTTTTGAGTGCAACTCTGTTTATTTATAACTTAAGAACTTTTAGCCAGGCAGAAACAAAAAATTTCTAAATAATGTAGAATTCTGTTGACTGTTTTATCATTTATTTCTTAGGCAACTTGACTGACATTTGGATCACAATTGGCATCACTTGCACCTAGCTAACGAAGTACCAAAACTAATAATGTGTACCTGTGTATATTTATTACGTTAGGTTTTGCATATGTTATAAATTAGTGGATGAATTAATTCTGCATTCATTTTTGATAAAATAATTTTCGAATTTCTCAATATAAAAAAATTAAATTAAAATTACTTCATACTAACTTCACTATATTGATGATTTTTTATGTATACTTGATATGTTATCCACTTTATTTTAAAATTTATTAAACAATCATTTTTTTTATTTGTAGATGCACTTTTTGTAAAGCAAAACTTGTTCCTCTCCTATCTATATATATTGAAGTAAGTAATGGTTTTTTATATAAGTTTTCATCATTATTGTGCTTCGATTTTGTTAAATTATTTGTCCTTGAAAAAAGATAATTCAGGGTTGTGACAAAACTGAGAATTCAGGAAATTTTATTAATCTGAGAAATTCTTAAAAATATCTGAAAATCAAAAAAACTTAAGTGTGGCAGCATTTTTCTTTGAGCATTTGCAAGATTGAGGATTTTGCTTTGTCATTTCTTGTCTTGCCTAATATCACCAAAAAGAACACAACAACCTAGGTTGGCTTTCTTTCAAAAATATGGTAAATATTTTAGCTTTCATTATTATAAGAAATATAATTATGAGTGATAAGCTTGTGAAAGTTATTAACTGCTATCCTGATGAAATTTCGGGAAAGAGGTTTTCACTTCTCAAAAAAGACAAATTTTTCTACCTGCTCTCAAAACTTTGCAATATCATATTCTTAATAAAGGTGATTAAGATATTTTCACAGGGCAACAGGGTTGTTGGAGGAGGATTTTCGATTAGGAATGATTGTGAGAGAATATAAAAGATCAAACATTCATTGAAAAAAATAATGTTTGTGGGCATTTAAGCAAATATTGGAAAAAATTTTCCAAAATTTTTCTTTTGTGAAATCATAAATTATTAGTAGAAACTAAAAATGAAAATCTAATCGTAAATCAGGGTTGAACATTTTGTATCTTTAATTCAAATTTCATTGCATTAATAGCAGCTACTTAAATTCTAACTTAATTTTATTTTGAGACAAAAATGAAATTACTGTAACATAGACTCCATTGTCTGTAAGAAAGTATAAATTATATCTTCAATCATGTCTAAATAAGCAGGATTTGCACTAATTATTTAGCCATTTTCTAAAAGATTTTGTTGTTAAACCTACTAAAGATAAAAGTTTCTTGAAATCTTATAATTTTTCCATCCAGTTGCTAGTTAGTATTCTGTTTTCTTATTCTTGTCTTAGAAAGAGCATTTAATTCTGGATTTAGTTCATCTAAATTTTTAATTCTATCCAAAAATAAGTTAAAAGAATGAGATATATAACTTATACTGCAAATGTCAGTATCAGTGCACATATTAGTAATTTTATAATATCATAATTATATTTTTTATTTATTTTAATATATTTGCTAAACAATCCAAATCTTCTTTTCTATCAATTAAAAAACTTTAAGAATGCAGGTAATTTTCCAAGCTATAATATTTTAACTTATAAGCTAAATTATAACTTATGAAGTTTTTAAATTCTTAGTTTTTGTAACAACTGCAAATGCTTTTAATCAACTAATTTATCTCCAATTATGAACCATTGAAATCTTGGTTTTTACTTTCATTAAAAAAATTTATCTAATTTAAAAATCAGAATATTCAGTTTAGCAATCATTGCTAATTATATCCTATATTATCTTGCCAAATGTTGTATCTAATTGAAAACTAAATTGGAAAATTTTGTTTCTTCAATAGCCATTCTATTTATTTTAAACAGAGCTCAAAATCAAAGTTTAAGTAGCACCAAGTTTAGCAAAGCAAATTTTTTTATTTATCCTGCTAAAATAGACTTATTCTCTTCTTCTTGTGGACTTTAACTTCACATTCATTATTGCTTTTGTTCAGCATTTTATTTATGATAAATCCTGATACTAATATTATGGTTACTTTTTCTTGATCATTGTAGAAACAACTAAAAATTTATTTAGCATGTATAATATTAAAAAAAAAATCATTTATTTTAAAATGTGCTATGCTGCAAAAAACCTTCTGACCTAAATAATAATAATAAATTTTAAAAACAAAATTAATATGGGAAATATTAATAAATATATTTTTTTAAAAAAATAAATATTGTGCTTATTATAATTCATTTGCTATGGAACATTTCATTTTGCATTTAATTCTTCCACTCATAAATGTAAAAAGAATTATAACACCTAATATTATCTAATTTTGTTGATAGAATAAATCCTAATGCTTCTCTATCTGCATTATTATTTTTGAAATTTTATTTATTTATATTATAGGATTTCAGATGGAATGGTATGGATGAAAATGACACTAATTCTCTTCGCTCAGCTGACAGTCTAGGCAGTATTTCTCCTAATAGTAATCCCGATACTCTTGCCAACCGTCCAGAACCTTTAATTGAAAAAGATCTTCAGGTTGCTACTAACATTGATTCCAATCATAATGCATTTATTCTTCTTGAAGATGAGTTAGAATACGTAAGTATTCTTATTTCTAACTAACTTTTACCCGCAACTTAGTACACATGGAAAAGCACACAACTAACTTTAAAACAATTTATTTACAGAGCGTACCTGAAATAAATCAAAATCAAGTCCGTTTTTCTTAAAAATAAAAAAATTCTATTTTATTTATCTATGGAAATTGAGATAGCTACAACAGTATTATACACATAATTTTCAAACTTTTAATGAAAATGAAAATGCAGTTGTCAACAATTACAACACACTGCACATGCATGAATTTTCAATGCCAATTGGGGTAATGGGATACTGATTAGAAATTGATTAATTGACAATGTTTAATCTTAAATGCTATGTTTAATTTTAATCTCACCTAATAAGGTGGTTAACAACCACTAAATAACAGTAAAAGTAGGAGCAGAGTGAACACGAAGTATGACTTTATATGTTCAGAAATTTTTCGTTAGTTTCATATAAATTTGTGGATTCTAGAGGTTAAAATATTATTTTTTGTTTAAAGATAAAATTTACCAGTCACTTAATTTTCTTCCAGAGTATAGAATATTAATAATGAAGTTTAATTTGTGATTTATTATTTCAACATTCATGTGTATATGCCTTTCAATTTATTTAGTATTAATTTTTTTAAAAATGAAATAAAAATAAAAATGGCATGTTTGCACCAGGCCAGGTGGGGCAAGTTGGCCTTATGTTTTCATTGAAGTTTACGATCAGGCCTCTGCGTCCACCAAAAAGAAGAAAAAATTAAAGGAAGGTGCAGCCTGTTATTATGACAGATATCCCTGTGAAAGATGCACTTAAAAAAAGCTGTAATAATAAAAGGATTAATAACAACTGTGAAAATCAAGACAAAAGTCGTACACAATTTTAAAAAAATTGAAGACGACCTAGAATATATAAAAGTGGCAAAAGATGAAATGTAGAGAGAGGAAAAAAAGAAATTCAGGGAGCAAATCTTTCATTCTGAATGGTAAAGAAATGAAGAAGAATGTGTTTATCCGAGACAATCTTGATATCAACTGTGATTTGATTAAGGGTTCAGATTATTTAAATTTAGAAAAAAAATCCATTGAAGAATGATTTTATATTAATAAAACTGTTATTTGAAAATAAAAAGTTCAACATTTTCATAACTAAAATTTTGACCAAAAGAACCCCCAAAAATGGAAGGTGAGTTTACTCGAGAAAAGTGCTAAAATGCTGAATGCATTTATTATTACCAATAAGGCTGAAAAAGCAGTTTTTTAAAGGATTGATTGAACATAGTTCTATGATTGTCTTTGGACATAGTGACCAAGATATAAAAAACAATTTTGCAATTTGAACTTGATTGCAGTTTGAAAAATTTCATGTGATTTTAAAGTTAAACTCAATTATTTAAACCCTATTTCAATAAAAGTTCCTAATTAAAACATATTTTAAAAGTTTATCTTTTTGAATGAGTACTGCACTATAATTAAGAAAATTACAAAAATATAATGCCAACAAACTCCAAGGTACTTTAACACCGCTGGAGTTATCTAATTCAACTCTATATTAGTTGTTTATTTCTTTATGAAATTGTTATTAATTCTCTTTTATACTAACCAAAGGTTGTAAGAATATGTTGGAATTCATATCGTTTATTGAAACATTACCAAAAAAAAAAAAAAAAATGCAATCAACGTTGGTGTCAACCTTCCCCAGTCAACCCTATTATCTGTCAGTTTTTGTATCATTCTATTCGAAGTATTTGTAAAAGTTAAGTAGTTCATCATATTTTATATTTAATTTTGAGTGTTATATAAACATGAATGGGAGATATTTGTTAGATTTATGCATTTTGATTCCTATGATTTAACTTTTGGTGGATTTATGGCATATAGGAAAGTAATTTTCACTAATAATTGTTTTACAGGGAAACCGCCCAAAAAGTTGTGAAGAAAACAATGCAAAGAATCAGCTGGATGAAAATAAAAATCCTTCCCTCCAAAAACAGAGCGAGACCAAAAAACGCTCTCTCGCTGAGATTGATCCCATCACAGTGCCTTATCTGAGTCCATTGGTTCTCAGGAAAGAAGTAGAAAATGTCCTGGAACATGAAGGGGACAACTGTATGACCAAACCAGAATTTGTAGATCAGCATCCTATTATATACTGGAATCTGGTGAATATTTCTTTCATATAAAATAAAATCTTATTTATAGAATTCATAAATTTTAAATCTTATTTAAGGAACATTTGATGATACAGAATTTTATTTAAAATAAGAATTCATTTTTACTTTACTTTCACAGTGCTGTGTACCTTTTTGCTAGTGCTATTTTTTTTAGAATTAATAGTTTATAAAATAATCAATCAATCTTATTAATTATTTGTATAAATTCATACGATAAATTCATATGAGAAATTTTTTGTTATTAAATACTAAGCATTTGATTTTTGAACTTAAAATAAAATTAGTTATAAAATTATAAGTGACTATCAGATCAAAGATTAAAAATATGAAATACACTTAAACAATATTTCCAGAACCAAAATTCTAAAATATACATTGTATTTAAAGAGCGCTAATGCTTCTACAATTAAAACACAGATGAGCATAACAAAATTAGCAATAAATATTAAGTTTGATGCAAAAACCCAAAAGAATATATATATATATATATATATATATATATATATACTGAAAAATTTTTAAAAGAGGTAAATATAATAAATTGCCATTTTCATAATAAATTAGAAAGATGCACAAATGTATTAAGAGAGCGCATATGCTGCTATTCCTAAAGACAATAGTGGAACTAAGAAGAAGAAGAAGAAAAAACAAACAAACAGATATTTGTAAGTGAAAAAATGAGAAATCCGGCCTGATAACTTTCTCAAGGGTCACCATCAAGCAAGGATTCCAATAAAAAGTGGAATTTTTCTCTGTAAAGAGTTGGACTATTGTCTAAAAAATTAACTCTTTTATGACCCGAAAAATTCCGAATTTTAAAGTGGAAGAGAGGCATCAATTTTTAGCACAAAAAAAAACAAAAGACAATTAGAAAAAAAAAAAAGAAAAAGACAATTTGGAAAAAAAAAAACACTCACAAATAAAATTAAAGATTGAAGAAAAAACATATATAACAAAATACTAAACACAATAAAAAATAAACCCATATTAGCAAAAGAACAAGTAAGAAAATAAGAAGTCTAGAACATACCCTTAAGAGAGAGATGTGCACCCAAGCAGTGCTAAAGAGCAAATGAAACAGATTGGAAGAAATTGAGGTGAATGCCAAATCAGGAAGGATAGTGGAGAAGAACTGTTTGTCCAATCCGAGATTAGTTTAGGTTGTCCAATCCCGCCCCCGAGACGAAGACTGAAGTTTTAGTTAAGGAGTGCGTAGATTTTTCGATTTCGTGCTTTTTTAATAAAATTTACACAGTTCTTGGGAAATGTTGAAATTATGTAAATTTAAACAAATTTCTTATTTTGTAATTGTTTTTATTTCTGTTGAAGTGTAACTTTTTATAAATGTTCATTTTCATTGTTCGTATACAAGTTACAAGAAAATGTATACTTTTACCCCTAACCCTCCCCAAAAAAATATTGTGTGCAGTATGGTTTTGTTTCCCATTCAATGAGAATAGTCCTAATTTTTCACTTAATAAGATGAAAATCTTGTTAACAATATTTTAAATGTAAATATACTAGCTCTTTCATTTTTTCAGTGAAAATAGTAGTTTGTTTATGTTAGTTATATAGTTTTTATTTTTTAAATTTCCTTTTTTGCAAGTTCTGATTTTACCTATATTGTATATTTTTAACTATTCTTGATAATATGGGAAATTTGTCAAGGAAATTACTTTCCTACTATCTATTTTTAAAAAGGTATATTGAGAATACTTTGTTAATTAACTTTGTTTGTCATTTGAATTTGTTTATTAATACAATATTCTTTTTTAATTTACTTTTTATATTCAGTCATTATTAAAAACATGTTTTCTGTTTTCAACTTTTTCATAAACTCTTAATACATTTTAAAGGTCTGGTTTTTTAAACGCATTGGTGTTACAAGTCATCTATCTAGTCTGATTTTGTCTTCTGAATCAACTACTAAAGGGAAAAAGGTAATAAAAGTTCTATTATTAGATATTTTTTATGTAAAAAGTTTCTATCAAACTATCTTTGAAATTTCAAAATCAATATTATTTAAAATGAAATATAACCAAAGAAAAATTATCAACTAATATCTAATGTTAAATATTTATTATGCAATACCTTTTGTACCAAACTTTTTTTAAAAAAAATTATCTATTGGAATAGTTTATTTCATTTTGCTCAGGGGCTTCTTTTTAATCTAATAACCTAAAATGTTACACATTGCACTATAAATTTATTATTTGTTTTACTAAGCAGCACTCTTTTGAACAGTTTTGTGTGATAATGTGTATTTGTGATTCATTTTTTAAAATCAATTATAGAATTTTATTCTTATTATGGCTATCATAAAGTTGCTCTTATTTAATATATCCATGATTTTCAGATTCCAAAGGAATGGTTAAAAGCTGATAGCAAAAATATTTCCATTCATTGTGTTTGGGATAATGTGAAATTGCATGAAGATATGGGACAACCATTTTATTTGCTATGGGCTCAACAAGAAATCGGTAAATTTATTACCTTGCAATAATTCTTTTTCAGATTTAAAAAAATCCTTTTTTTCCTCTATTTTATTCATTAATTTCCTAATTTCAGGTGAACAATCATCCCTTGTAACAGCACTATTGACAGATGAACATCAGGCATCCAAAAAGTAGGTCTTTCATGTAGTAATTAATTCTTATTTTTGTAGAAATTAATTAGCATATTATTAATAACTGTACCTCATTATAATATGGTCTCTAGATATTTATTATTAATGAATAAAATCCTCTAGCATTAAAAATAATAAATATTAGTTTAGCTATTTTGTTTAATTACATTGAACTAATTTAATGGTAATTATGATCATAATTGAATGAACAGATTGTATTAACTTTTTCAATTCTAAAAATTTCAAATGCCCATTTAAGCATAGACTAATAAGAACTCAGAATATCTCTTTAAAATTTATATCCTTTTTCATTAAGTATTGGCTTTTACTCACCACTTCATACACATGGAAAAGCACATAGTTAACCTAAAAACAATTTACAATGTGTTGAAATAAAGCAAAACTGTAAATAGCTACAAAAGTATTATTCTTATATTTTATAGATTTTTAATTAAAATGAAAACCTAGTTGCCAATAAATACAACACACCCTGCACATGCATGAATTTTTAATGTCAAATGGTGTAATTTTCTATGCTAGTTGGGATAACACAATACAGATGGGAAATTTTTAATTTCTTTTATTCTGTTGTATTTTAAATCAAAAGTATCTCAAAAGAAATCCAAAAAGTCAATTAATTAACAATGTTGTATCAAACACTAACAAAATAAATAGAATCAACACTAATAATCAAACACTAATAAAATAATGAAATAATCGGTCAAAAACATTCTAACCATAACCTCATTAGCATAAGAAAGACAAACTGGTCTAGCTCATTTTGCTGTGGGGAAATGAAGATTTTCAGTAGGAAAGTAAGAAACATGTCGTTTTTATATTTTCCTCACAATTTTTCTGTCTTTTCTGTATAAAAACCTTCCTTGTGTCTTAACAAAAATATAAAAAAAATTAACCAAATTGGTTGAATTATTCTTGAGTTTTGTTCTTAGCAACACATTTGGTGATTCATTTTTATTTATATAGATGATTTGATTGATATTATTAGTTATATCCTATTTTTTGGTGTACTATATGGAGGTTTTGCCGTATAATGAGGTCTGGTTTCATATAATGAAGACTCAATGACTCCTTACTTGCCTTTGGCCTCAAATCAGCTTCTGCCGGCCTTTTATAACTCTTGGGAGGCGGACTGAGAACCTTCTAGACCAATTAGGATGCATCACAGTTCTGTTGGACAAATTGTGAAAAATCTCGAACTTTCCAGCATTATCTATTTTCTTACAAAATTTATTGCCAATTTCTCAGATTACTAAAGTAGAACCTGCTCAGCACACAATCATAAAGCTGTCTTTCTTACAATGACACCATTCGTGCTGGGAAGCAAAATTGCAGCTTTGTAACAATATTTTCGTCAATGAAAAAGATTGCATTACTTTTAATAGCGCATTGAAGAAGACCATTATAAATCACAAAATACAAAATAGTGTTTGTCACTCAACAAATCAGATGCTTTCCTTTTGCTATTATATATTCATGGGACTTTGGTAAAATGCAAAAAAAATCTATCTATCCTGAACTTATGGTCAAAATTTTTCACTGAGACAATGGTTTGTGACAGATTTTTGAAAATTATGAAATATCTGCACTTTTATACAAAATAAATTAGATCACAAAGGCTACAAACAGAATCATTTACCACTTATTTATATGTTTTGAATATTGGTAGATAACTCTTTAATTGTTATAAACTGGTTGAAAATCTAAAAATGGATAAATAATTGTTCCCTTTAAAGTCATAAACCAGATTTATTCAGTACATGTCTGAAAAAGCTGATAAAATTCAAAATTAAATTTTGGCTTCTTACTGATGTGAAGTCAACATATTTATTGAATAGATATCTCTATTTATGCAAAGATGAAACAAAGCTAACTAGAGTAATGATGTTTTTCAATTCATAAAACTTCATCACAATACTGAAAGAAACTTGACAACATATAATTGTTTCACTTTGCTGAATTTAGAAAACATATGAGGACCAAAAGAATGAGCTGTGTTGTAGCAATAAATCATTTAAAGAAAGAAGTATTATATA
>JAOUZG010043906.1:5883053-5904551 GCA_026289955.1 Argiope argentata | reverse complement strand
TACGACATCCATTTTATTAAAATTGGCAAGCATGACAATATATCACATATTTTTTATCAAGAAAAATATAATCAACATGTCTTCTTTTTCTAAATACTTTATATTTTCAATGGAAGTCACAAGTGATGAAAAAAAACATACATAAAGTTGTGAAATGTTGCAATTTAACAAAATATAAAATTAATGTTTTGGATCAGATGGTAAGAAAAATACTTAGTGAAGTTCCTTTACCAGACATTAAACTGCACAAGTTTTTTTTTCCTTGACATTTTTTGATCTGGCCATGATAAATACTTGGATACTTTAAAAAGTGATAGATGAATATATAAACATCACCCAGCATGATTTTATTTTGGATATGCCAAATAAATTCATGCTAAGGCAACAAAATTTTAGACATTTATGAAAATTATATATATATATATATATATATATATATATATATATATATATATATATGGTAATAAAACTCATAGAACCAAATTTATAAATCAGTATGCTGCATACACTGTCAAGCTAAGTAAGCAAATAATTCATTTATGTATTTTTTAATAAATTTATTTATAAAAAATTGTGTGGCAATTTATAAAAAATTGCCAAATTTAAGTACAGATAGCAGGCTTTTTAAAGTATTAATAAATTTTAAGTTTGAATTTTATTGGTAAAAAGTGTGCTTTTTCTTGTAATCAAATTAAGTGGTCAAAATTACCCCTGATCATAGTTGCAGGTAAACACAAAATGCCTTAATACTGCTTTAAGTTGCTTTAACTTTACATCTCTTGTAAGGAAGTTAGTTCCTAAATTGTTTTAACCATAAAAATTACCTTATAAATAATTATTTCTAGTAATTAAAAAAAATTAAATTTTCCCAATATCCTTTTTTTGCCTTTCGAAATTTGTATAGAAAAAATGTTCTTATGGAAATTTGAGTCTATTGTATCGATTTAATTTTTTTAAACTGAACTATGATGATTTTTTTTTTTTTTTTTTTGCCTTTAGATAAACCAAAATAATTTTACGATTCATATTTTTATTGAATAAATTTTCCTTTCTCTCTTTGTTTTAGAATCATTAAAATTAAACATTAGTTATACTGCATTTTAAAAGTATTTTGTTAATTAATTTTGATCTTTTTTATGAAATTCTCTCGTCTAGTGTTTTGAAGCAGATTCTTGGTCGACTTCAGTGCAATGATCTCTATTCCCCTATTTGTATGCTTATGAATGAGCGAAAGAAAGGTCCTCTGAGAAAGCACCATCACAGCATTTACAGAGAAATATTGTTTCTTTCATTTGTTGCTATTGGGAGAGAAAATATTGATAACTGTAAGTAGGATAATGGGATATGATTTCTTGTGATTCATATTTTGTGAATTGTTATCTTTTAAGTTATTGTCTAAATTATGTTACTTGTTGACTAATAAACTGCTAGCTTATTAATAAATATCATTATGTTTTATTGTTTATTAATGTATCAAGAGCTAAAGGTAAATGAATAATATTTTAAGAACATTTTTTTTTTGAAAAAATAATTAATGGTTTAATCTTTTAAAAAACTCTTTGCTAATTTTTTTTAAATTTAAAATATGTATAGTTAAAATGGTTGCTAGGCAGTTTGTTTACTTATATACATTTCTCATTATCTTACTTCTACTATGGGTTTGTCTAATTTTCTTGCCAGGCTCTCGAAAAAAAATCCCTAGAACTTAGAGTGATGCCTTAAATATCCCAGCTTAGTATAAAATTAGCCTTAAAAAAACTAATTTGATTTCAAAAACACAAATAGTACAACGGTAAAAGAAAACCATTTCACATTATAAAATTGCAGCATCAAAACACTCACTTTAAATATTTAATACTTTAGTTATATAAACATCTATGAATACTGTACAAAACAAATTTATATAATGAGTGAACTATGATAAGAAACAAGGCATGACATGCAAGTTTCAATCCTATCCTTTTTATCTATTCCTGCCTTTCTTAAAAGACTGGGGGGGGGGGATATTGATATTGGAATTGTAATAACAAGCTACTTTATAACTAGTGGAGTTACTGAACCTAGTAAAAGAGGCTTTTTAGCAGAGTGTTTTATATTTTTGGAGTATACTTTAAAACAATATGAATTTGTGTCTAAAATTTTTACTGTTTTAAAATAGTATCATGTTTAAATCCACATTTATTTTCTACATTAAAACTATGGAGTATTGTTAGGATTCTATGAGCAGTTGAGTAGTATTGAATGCTTCTTTGTTATTCTATGTAGCCTTTGAGTGTTTGTGCATTTCCTCTTATATTGCATGTATGTACAGAGAACATTCAATGATCCCCCCCCCAGATTTGAGTGGCAACACTGATTCAATCAGGGAACTGTTTGTTTAGTATCTATAAACATTTCAGAATTTCCCATCATTATTCATATTATACAAGATGCCCATAAAAGAATTATAGGGTTTTAATGCAATTTTAATTGAATCCTAAAATTAAGTTAATATTATATATATATTAACTTAAATAAGTCATCAAGCATTTAATTTACCAAGATAGTTATCATTTAGTAGATTTCAGTGTGTGTCTATTTGTGGCACAGCATGAATGCAATGGTATTTAGCTTCAATTATAAATTCAATTTAAAACAGGAGATGCATTATTATATTATTTGAGAAATTTGGTTTCACTTACAGGTTTGTGTAAAGAAACCCTCTTATTGTAAACAAATGACAATGTAAGATTAGAAATAAAAAATATATATGGGTACTCCAAATGTCAAGATGTACTTTATACCACTCATAATTCTGATAAGAAAAATCTTAAAACCTTAATAATATATTTGGTTTTCATACTGATATAATATAATGAGTTTCTGAGTTAGTACAATGACTAGAAAATATAAAATGAATTTTCTGATTTCTCTGAAAAGTGTTGAGGGAGTGGTAATCACTAATATCTCATATGAAGCTCTAATATGAAATAAAAATTTTGGAATGAATCCATTGATTAAATCTGTCATAAATTTTCTTTAAAAAAAATGTGTGTATAACTTTATTTTAAGTTTCCCTGTTTTTGATATCATTACTTTTTAATCATGTCATAATATGCTAATATACTACAAAATAGGCATATTTTCAAAACAAAATCAAACTTTATTCATTTTTTAAATACAAATAATTATATATAAGAAGAGATGTGTGAATGAAAAGATAAGAAAAATCATAATGTAATTGTTGCCATATTTGCCCATGCTGCTATGGGAGAATGTAATGAGACATCTAGGGATGTGATTGAAATATCCAGCATATATCTGAGCATTTGTGGATGCCCACATATGAAAGAGAGGGCAGACCCTGGTATAAGACCTTATTTTACTATCAAATATATTTCCTTGGAAAATTACAAAAATTTCTTTCAGGTACATCAAGTAAAACATGAATTACTGAATATTGATAAAGATATATTGATTATGTTCCTGTAATAACAGCTTTGAGTGGGTTTTAGCTTTTCTATAAAAGCCTTCTCAAGCTATCTTTTGTATTTCACATTTTTTTAAACTCTTAGTTATTGAAATCGATATGTTCTTTTACCCTATTTTCAATTTGATTCTAATTAGAGCTTCAATGCCTGAGCACTTATATTTTGATTAAAATATAAAAGATATAGAAGAAAGCATACTGTATCAGTACTATAAGTGATTCAAAACTCCATATAAGCGTGTGTCTGCCTCTTTTGTTAATAGCTATTGTTTAAAACTCCCTCAAAAAGTTCTTGGTGATATAGTTATCAGCTGTACTAATTACAGTACAGGCCATTTTAGTCCCCAAATTGTAATTAATTTAAAAATATCATGTTTAGATGTATGTAAGCGCATATACTGAAAATATCATATACAAGAATGGGTTTAATTGAATAATTTAAATATATAGCTTTACTTTTCTTTTCATAAAATTTGCTTTCAGATACTTTTGGAATTTAAAAAAGTATATATTAGCAATATTAATTCTTTTATAGTTAATATATTTCAACTTTATACTTCATTTATTTTACAATATTTCAGTGTTAAAGGAAGTTGTACCTAAAGTATTGTAGGCTACAAAAAAAGAGAGCTAACAGAAGCAAGATTTTCGGGTTTGGAACATTGAGGTTAATTTTTTAATTAAACGCACATGCAATGCACTTGCATTAAGCAATGCCAAATCTCTTTTATAAAGCAGGCAATAAAGAATTATAAATTTGTCCAATACTCTTTTGGAGAGTTCTAGTGTTGAGAGAGATTTTAATGATCAGTTTTATGCCATTACCAAAGAATTGAGTATACTTCTGTACAAGGAATGTATTTCTTATAATAGGTTATGACACAGCAAAAGTATGTTTTGCATCCTATTTATTGAGAGGACAACTTTTGATTTTACTTTGTCAGTATTTATTTTTGCTTATGGTTTGTTTATATTATATGTATATTCAATGCATTTTCAAATTATAATAGCAAACTTTATTAGGTTAAAATGAAAAAGTTATGTTTGAGAGTAATGAAGGAATTATTTATTAATAAACCAGCTTGTATTGAAAGCAAATGTTATTATAATTGCTTCTGTGTGAAAAAAAAATCACAATTTTGCCTGATTATTAACTGAATTGTTAACCCTTGTTATGAAAGATATTTTTTACTTATAAATTTTCTCTTTTCTTTTCAGTATCTTTTGATTTAGAATATCGGAAATCTTATTCAAAACTCTCGAACAAACAGTTATCTCAACTGCATGTAAATGACAGGCCTCCGGCTGAAGGAGCTGTGTTTTGTCGTCGTTATTTCAAGGATTTGGAGTTGAAAGTTGAATAATTGAAAATAACTATATACATATACTCACCAATCTGCTTCATAAGACTGAATTTTTATGCATTTTATTGTGTATGATTGTTTGTTTTGTTTTAAAGTTGTTTTCCTTCTAGAAAGGGAATTTTTTGTTCTGTTCTAGCATTTCAAAGTATATTTACAATTTTCTTCTCCACTTCCCCATTTCTGCTTGTTTTATGAAATGAAAGTTTTATTTAATGATGTTTGTTTTTCCAATTTATAAAAGTTTATGTAGAAAGTTTTGCTTTGTTTTAAAATTATTCTCAGCTGTATTTAATTTAGTAATTATTGTTGAAAAATATATTTTACAGGTTTAACTGTAAAAAAAGTATTAAAAAAGCAATCAAAATGATGGATTTTTGAAATGTTATCACTTTGACAAAATGTGCACTTTGTAAAAATTGTACATAATTTGTAAGTTTCAGATTGTTGTGTTGTTTTTCCAGTTTAAATTTTTAGAATTTTTTAATTTTGTTAGTTACTGAAATGTATTATCTTTCCCTAAAATGTATATTTTTAATAAAATATGCCTTAAGTATACTAATTTAAGTTTTAAAAATTGTATATATATAAATATATATTTATAATAATGAAATCGCCTTTTGATTTATTTGTTAAAATGTTGGACCTTATCTTATTGAACAATTATTGTATGATATAAAAGTTCTGCATGTGCTTATCATTTTATCAAATTAATAATTTATGAATTTTTGATATTTTTATAAAGTAAGTTAAATTTAAAGCATGCTCTTAATTATAACTAATAAAAATTTCTTTTTTTTCTTTGTATTTGTTGTGTATGACAAAGAGAGATGAAAGACTAGTTACATTATAATTAATTCTAAACTATAAGAATAGCAAACTAAAACTTTTGCTGCTTGTTTTTAATTTTATTGAAAATTTGATTTGATCAACAAATAAAAATAGCGTCCTAATGACTCGGCCAAGTCACCAAACTTGTTTTAATGAACTGATGATTGTACTTTTATAAATGTATATTCTTGTCAAATATGTTTAAAAAAGTAATATTTAAAAAACATTTCTATATCAGCAAAACTTGATTAATGTTCTGAATACGCTCTTTCAAGGTGATGGTATAAACATAATTGCTTTTCTAGTTTCTTTATTTTTAAATTGTTTTAACTAAAAATTATTTGAGTTTTAATTTGTTAGCTGTTTTATGAAGTACAAATATCACAAGGAACTTGTAAATGCAATAACTATATTCACTTTATGCAAATACTTTTCATTTTTACAATCCACCTTTGTAGAAAGAATAACCTGGATTATTTACATCTTTAAAACATTTCTAGTTAAAGATATGCATGACATTATGCTATGGTAAAAATTAGTGTTTTAAAAAATTTGTTTTATGTAATACAGTAAGTAGTATCTTTAAAAAAATGTTGTAGAATTAATTATGTTACCTTAAAATATTGTGCACTGTTTTCTTCTCTATCCATAAATGTATTATCAAAACATCATTTATGACAAATTATTGTTAACTATGAATCTGATTATAGGATAAAATGTGTCTTTTAATTCTGACAGTGAAACTGCACTAATTTTAAAAAAAATATGCACCTGTTTCAAAAATTCCTGAAACATATGTGTCTAGTAATTTACATTTTTAAAATAACTTTTAAAATTACTCCATTTCAGTTATTGTTGCAAAGATTGTACATATAGTAATTTATTGAATTACCATACATTGTGATCTCCTTTATCTTCATTCATATGTATATTGCGTCCAACAGTATTGCCTAAAATGCTGGATTTTACTGGTGTCAGTACACTACAAAATTTTAATTAGCTTCATCTATGTATTGCTAAATAAGTGTGAGTATTAGTTGAAATATTTATTGAAGAAAATGTATCAAAATGTTACAGGAAAAAAGTTTTTAATTATTAGACTGGGCATTCTATTGACGATTTGAACTGATTTAAAACAGAATTATCTGTATATTTGTTGATCAATTCTAATTGTAAATAAACTATAAAGAAATATATTCTTGGTTGTTGTTTTTTTCCTTTGTGTCGGTCAATTTCAGAAGAAAAAATTTATCTTTAAATTGTTCTTTACTATTTATCATTTTTTTACGTTTTTTGCCAAATTAGTTTAATTACCTGTAGTCCAAAATCTTCCTTATATAATGAATAAGGTTCTGGAATGGATAATTGATGTCGTCATCTTTATTAATTTATCTACTGAAGTACTTGCCTCTCCTGTCAGAAACTGCATATATAAACTGTAAGATATGGGGTTTCTTTTATGTGTGCGGTAGAGACAGTGATCACATCCAGTTTTAGTCCTAAAATCTTATTAGCATGTAGATATGGGATACAGCACGCACAAAACAAAAATACGAAAAATGCATCATACTATCCCATTATTTATCGATTTTCTCAGTCTTGGACCCAGACTGATCTCTACTCTCTTGTTTCATCAATCCTCCATTCCTACTGACCTCCTATCGCTTGCTTTATCAATTCCAGAATGACTTGTCCTCACCCTTGGGTTTGCCTCTCAACATTCCTCCTTCGTTCTGCAATCCATCTCTCATTGATTCTGGTTGATCTCGGTCCTCGCTCAACCTTTTCCCCTTCGCTTTCTTGGGTATCTCTACGAGAAGGGTTGCTATATGATTTTAGCAGAATTGCCAAAGATGGCAGGCCTTACATAAACAAAAAACTCATGGTGGAGATTTCTGCCATTGAAAATTATTTCCTTACTCATATTTTTTTGTAGAAATAGTTTACTTTCACAGTTCATACTTCTCTATCAAAAAGAAAAGAGCCTTGGATATGTATGGGGTTTATCTCTATTATGTTATACAATGTTTGTTATTAAAATGCACTGAATTAAGAACAGAGGTTCCACTTGAAGCTCTTGGTTACTCATTCAAAATGTTCGGCTCAAATTGATATTTAATTCCAAAACTAAAAGATTTTTTTTAATAATAGCTAAATATTGGTGGCCTACATTTAGTTTCAAATTTAAATTTATATTTTGTAAATAACTTTCTCTTTAGTTTTATTCTGAGAATCTTCACAGCATTTTTTGCTATCTTTTAATGTGATTATGCTTATAAAATTACTGTCCTGTAAGAATTATGGTGTGAACTGGCAACAGAAAATCTTCACAAAATAGTTGAATCTATATCACGCAGTGTTGTGACACTTCAGTGTAATAAATACTGATTAATGACAAATTTTACATATATTCGTGACCCTGTGAATCATTTTTAACAAAATATTCTAAGACGTTAATATCTAAATATTAATAATAATAAAGAGTTATACTCTAATCAACTAAATCAATCACTAAAGCCGACCAATTTATGAAAATTTGAATACCATGATTCTATCAAAACGGGCGGTTTTCGATTACTTCTTCAATCGTCTCAAAGAAACTAATCATCTTCCAGGGTTTCTCAAGAGATTGGCCTAGATTATAAAAATATTGAAAGTTCTAAAATTCTAATAAATCGGTCTGATTAAATCCCAGAAGATAGAAACATTTATTTACAAGTATTTTCCAACTAGGACTTGGGATATTTTGCAGAATATGATTCCTTAGGACCAACCAACCATTTTTAGATACGATTCAATTAGGAATATCTAAAATGTAAATTTCAAAAGTTTTTGAAGTTTATTTATAAACAAAAAAATTTACTATTGAGATCATTTAAATTCTTTTGAAAATAGAACTAAAAACTGAATTTTACGATGAATTGGTGAAATTTTTATTGAATAATTCTTAGAAATAGTAAAAAATATGAAAATTATTCTGTAATGAACATAAGACTTCATTCACTCTCTTTCAGTTCTTATATTTATATATAAGTTATGTACTTGGTTTCAGCAAAAAAAAAAGTTTATATAAATAGCAATTTTATCATTTTCACTTAAATTTAAAACTGAATTTTACGGGTGCTGATAGAAAATTAAGAGAGAGATGCGTAGTATAATTAACAGGAAAAAGCTTACACAATAGTGTAAGAGAATTAAAGGACTAATAAAATTTGAAGCTTCAAAATATTTTGCTGATCAAGGACCAATATTATGAGAGAAAGTTACATAGATTATTAATAGAACATTTTAGACAGCTGGTTGTCAAAGGTGGCTAAAATTTAATATATTTTATATTTTTAATAAGGGAATAATTGGTGTGAATAAAACAATTCACACCAATTATTCCCTATTTATGGAGAAAACATGTAAATCGATTGATTTGATATATATTTAATGATGCTTATAATAAACAATATTTATTTTTATATGAATTATAAAAACATTCTACAAAATTTAAGAACAAATAAAAAGACACTTTGTTAAATAATTCTTTTTTTCTTTAATCAATCCACCTTTAAAATTATAACTGTTTATAAGTCAAAGGATTATTGTTCAAAAAGTAAATTTTATATTTGCTTTGGTTGATAATTTTCTTTGAATGGGAAACACCAATGTTATAGTTGCGTCTAAATATAGTAACCAGTGGTTTTAAGTTTTTAAATCCTTGCAAGATGTTTTTTTTTTTTTTTTCAGAAACTTAAAAATTCCATATTAATCAATTAAATAATTTTTCATACACAATTTTTTATAAGAATAATAAATAATTTTTTTCAAGAAATATAATAAATAATAAGTGCTTGATTAAATGTTGGGATTTAAACTTCATGGAGTTCTGGGGAATATACAGAATAGTAAATTTACTGTCACAGATTTTTTAATGAACTTCCACAGTTTGTAGCACCAATATTTTAACAATAAGAAAGTGAAGTTTATAATCTAAATAGAAATAGACATTGTTATAATAAGAAGAGAAACAATAAATGGCTTGTTGTTTTTAATTCCAAATATAAGAATAAAAACTCATAATAAATAATAATGTATGCATAACAAACAATATTCAAATAATTTGAGCCTACAAAAAATCACACAAATAATCAATTATCCACCATCTAAAAAATGAATCTGAAAAATTACTTGTGCATTGTAAGACATTAATCACATTTAGATTTATCTTGTGTACGCTTGTGCCGCCAGTATTTCCATAACTGACTCAAAGATGTAATAACAGGAAGACTAATGGGTAAAAATAATGGAATGTAGATAGCATACCTGAAAATAAATAAATAAATATCACATAATGGATAACAACTACAAAAAACAGTATTATTTGCTGTTCTATATCCATTTTTTTTTCAAGTACTGCATTAATGGATAAATCATTATTTGCAAACCCTCAAGCTGACAAATAATGCCTTCTTTGCTGATTCTAGGCCTACGGATAATATGCTACATGCACACACTGCAGCTAATGTTAAAATATTATCCATGAGAACTACACATAGTTGTCTAATAAACAACTTTTCCAGTAGGAAAAGTTTAGTGAAATTTAAAATGAATATTAATATTTTCTAATATAAAAAATCTAGAATATTGAGAGGAAAGAACCTAGAATAAGAACAATATTTAATGTCTCATAGTACAAAAACTTCAGAAAAAGGAGAAAAAATTGAATAAAATTACAAACATAACTTTATAAAATGATTTGTAGGAATTCATGCTTTTTCATTATGGATATCGAAAGGATGCAAAAGACATCATTCAAATTGGCAAAAAATAAATCTTGAGACTTGCAAACCAGAAAATTAACCAGCTTTCCAGATATCTTTTCAGGATTTTCAAAAGTAGCCACTTATGTTCTAGTTAATTTTAGTACCAAATAATATTAATAGCCAACATACCTTCCTTTTCAATGTAATTAATTTTGAAATATCAATTGAAAATTTATATTTTATCAATGAGATTAAAAGATTAAAAATTTTGAATTTAAATCTCCAAGATCTGCAATAGAAGTTTATATTCATAAATAATAAATGAGATTTTGCTTTACTGTTTTTATTAATATTAGAAATTTGATTTTAATTATTATTCAAGATTTTAACTTTGAATGCATCAGTATAAATAGTAATTACTGTAAATTAAATTAAGCTTATGGAAAATAGTAGTTAAAAATAGAGTAGGAGTTCTTAAACTGTGGTTGGCAAGTTAATTTTTAATAACACATACATGCACAAAATTAGGAATGCATATGTATCCATTCAAAATTTGCAAAAATGTGATGCAGACCTGGTCTTCCTTACGCCATAAATCAGATTTTTTTTCTTTTTTTTTTTTTTTTTGCAAAATTATATTTAAACAAGTTTTTACCCACAACTTCGTACGCATGGAAAAGTACACAGCTAACCTAAAAACAACTTATTTACAGTGCATACCTGAAATAAGCCAAAACAGCAAATCAAGTGCATATTTCTTTAAAATCAAGTCAAGTCTATTTTATTTATCGATCGAGATTGATATAGCTACAACAGTATTATACACACGTTTTTTAAACTTTTGATTTAAATGAAAACACAGTTGTCAACAATTACAATACACTTCACATGTGTGAATTTTCAATGCCAATTGGGGCAAAGCAAACAAATGCGTGAATTTTCTATGCCAGTTGGACCGCAAAACAAATTAGAAATATTTAATTCCCTTTATTATCTTTTATTTTAATTCAAAAATACTTCAAAATGAATCTGAAAAATAATTAATAATTAATTTTAAATGCATCGAATACTAAGAAAATAAACAGAATCGTTTGAAATAATCAGTCAATCGAACATGTTAAGTCTAACCTCGTAATTTCGTTAACGTAAAGGAGGAAAAAAAAAAGTTTTTCTCATTTAGCAGAGAGGAAATGAAGATTTTTAGCTGGATAAAGTGTTGTTTTTACTATTTTCCTCTACTATTTTTCCATTTTTCTATCAATAAGAACCTTTCTCGTGCCTTAACAAAAATATTTTTTTAAAAAAAGCGGATTAGTCGATCCGTTCTCGAGTTTTGCTTTTAGCAACCCATTTGGCTATTCATTTTTATTTATATAGATAATGCTTTTTTTCTGGCAGATTTTTTTTTTTTTGGGGGGGGGCTACGAGGCTTTCTTTGATAATTTCAAAAAATAAGGTTACATTTTATAAACTCCAACAATAAAAAGAAATCTACAGAATAAAAAGAATGACCCTTGGAAATTCCTTTAAATGGAATAATGATATTTTTTGACAGAATTTTCAGATAATCACTTGGTTAAAAATAATACAAAATATTTTACTCACTTTTGATCTTCAGGGAAATACAGGAGAGCTAACAAGGATGGGTCAAAAAATGCCTCATCTGCAATTAAAAAATATCAAAAGATATTTTTAAAATATTCGCATAATTTTATAGGAAAACACCTTCTGAATAAAATATTTATAAATACATGATGACCCTTCCAAAAGAGAATAAGAATTTAAATATTACAATTAGACAGATATTTCTAATTAAAAAATTATTGAATTATTGAGTATGAAAATTATTGAATCCAGTTGATGACAAAAATAAAAAGTTAAAATAATTAAACTTTTAAAAGGCTTTCAACAGAGTGAAAATGTCAATTAGTGAAATATTTCTCATACAATTATTTATGAGAAGTTCCATGCATTTATCAGCAAATTTTGCAAATTTATTTTAAATTTAGAAGAGTTTATCATATATTTAAATAAATATACTGATTACATTCAAATTTCATGAAAAACTGTCATTGTATCAAAATTTAAAAATTGAGCTTTAAAGTTTTCTATGAGAAGGAGAATAGTGCAAAAAATTAAAGAAATTGGCTGCAATTGTGTGTATACTATTAAAATACCAAATGGTGCTACTTTTCACCATATACCAACTAACCTATCTATCAATAAGTGGTCGTGCATCTGCCATAAAGGAGATAAACATAAATTATGCATATTCAAAAGTTGGTGGAGCCTCCAGTTGAGGCACAATTACAGTCTTAGCCCTCTGGAGCATCCTTTTCACAAGTATTTGGATGATTGATAGTGGTATTTTTATTACTTGGTTTGGAGAAAATGTAAATTCTTTCTCCAATTTTGACAATTGCTGCACCCTTAATTTGGAGTCCAATTTTTAAAAAAATACAATTTAAAACTGGACTCTGGGCAGTCCAGTCTAGTTAATTCACCCCATTGCCATCGTACCAATCCATGGTAAACTTAATAATATGACAGCAGCATGGTCAACTTGGAAATAGCAATTATCCAATCCATGAAATTGCTACAGCATAGGAAGAACATTGTTATTTAGAATAGTGGAGTAGGTGTCGGCATTTAGCTAACCATAAATTGGGAGCAAAGGTCCACAGACCATAATTACATCTCCGCCACACTTTATTGTAGGCATGATGTATTCTGACAAAAGGCATTTTTCCTGCTTATTCCAAATCCAAACTCTGCCATCAGACTGGTAGAGATTGAACCTTGAATTCGTTACTCCAAAGAACCTGCTTCCACTTGTCAACTTTGACATATCTTGCACTATTTCAACAGAGCAGCACAATTAGATTTTGTAATCAAAAGCTTATTGGTGGATTTTAACCATGGGAACCTAGCAAATGCACTTCCATGGGAATTCTATTTATTAAAACAACAATCTCAGATGTTTGTTGGAATTTCTGGAATATGTAGACCATCAGTTTGGTGTGACTTATCGAAATTTCTCTAAACAATACTTATTGGTCTCTATCTCCTAGTTTTGTGGGTCTGTCAGATTGAAGCACATTCCAATAATTCCCACTCACCTTCAACTTCTTAATCACAAAAGACATTTTTGATTTTGTAATGTTTACCTCACCAGATATGTTGCTTAAAAATCAGTAATTCCTATCATATCTTGCCTGTGACTAACGCTAATGCTGTTTCCTACTCAATATTCAAGCTCAGAAGACGTGACATAGATCAGGGCTGCATATATCCTCATAAGCATGGGCGTCCAAATACTTTTTGGTAGATAATGTATAAGCTAATGGTTAGATGCTTGCAAGCACCATGCTCAATTTTCTTTCAAATCATTTGACTCAATGCCTTCTGTCTTTTATTTATGGGGTAACTTACATTCTTTCTGTAACATTTCTCTTGTAAGTACAGCAGAAGTTTGTTGATAAATCCAAGAAACTTTGTCTTTATGTAATAAGTGAAGAAGTAGATCATGTACAAACATTTACAGATAGAAGAATGTAACTTCGTGCAGATATCTTCCATTTTGAACAAGCTTTTTTTTTAAAGTACATTAATTAATGTATTATATGACTATTTACAAATTTACTAAAATATTTAATAAACACATCATGATTAAGCCATTTTGTGGTTTGTAAATTATTTTTAAAAAAAGCAGAAAGCCCTTTTTCACATCAGTCTATGGTATGGTCAAACTGTCCAAATCAATAAATTTACCCTTTAATATCTCACCAAATTTCACAGAAAAAAAAATTTGAAATCTTGCTTAATGCAGATTAGTAAGCCTCATTTTTAATCACTGATATTTTTTCACAGTGGTAAAAATTTGATCTATGTAACTTTTTATTATCAACATCTACAGAAAAAAGTATTTTTATGCATTCAGGAACCTCATTTGATGTAACTTTGCTACTGGATGTATACATCTAACTGTAATCATTAGGTAAATAAATGATTATTACATTTGATATATAATTAATGCTAGCTACTTAAACAAGCTGTTATTATATATGTAGGTGATCATAAAATGATATTTTCTTAATAAAAGTATTCCTCACATTTTTAATTGGTGACTTTAAAATTTTAGCATTTTAAAATGTTGCATTGAAAATCTTATTTTAAAATTGATAATGTTCTTCTAATGTTCTAAATGTTCTTTGTTTGCAACTAGTAACTATGAAATTATTTTAACATATTAGGGTAATTATTTTTCTTGGTTATCTTTTCTTTTGTTGTTTTCATGTATTATACACATCTTTATCAAATATTTATTTCAAAATAAATGATAATATCAGTTAAATTATCAAAGTAAATTATTTCATTCTCAAAGATTAGTCAAAAATCAAATAGCCACACATATTAATTTATTTTCAGATACTGCAAGATTTCTGTAAAATATTAGTTTAAAAGTGAAATTATTTAATTAGTTAAAAATCAAATAGCCATACATAATAATTTATTTTCAGATACTGCAGATTTCTGTAAAATATTAATTTAAAAATACACAACTAAAAGATAATATGTAAATTATTTTCAGAATTTTTTTTTTCTGGATGGGAGAAAAATAAGATTTAAATAAGAATTTAACAGAGAGAAAACTTGTTTGTAAAAATATATTTTTAAATATGGTCTCCTTAAATAAAGCTTATTGGAATTTGAAAAACAATTTCAGTAAAAAATGTTAAAACTATCCATTGCAATAATAAAAATTATTTAATATATGAACCTTAAATGTACTAAAAACATACTAAATAAATCAGATAAAGTAAAATAACAGAAATAACAGAATTGAATAATAATTTTTTAAAAAGAAATTACATATTTTATATCAGTTTCTTACAGGTATTTTTAATGATTTTAAATCCAACAAAGTAAGGATTCAAATTCTTCAAGCTACACAACTGCTTATATTATAATTTGATGACAAATAATACCAAAGATTAATGTTATTTCAATTCACATTATTTTATTATTGTCAGTTATTTATCATATCCATTTTAAATCAATGAACAATTTAAAATTAAATGATTATGCAATGATTTAAAAATAATTTATTTAATTTTAAAAGTATTAAATTGATATAATGCATATAGAAATAATCATGAAGAATATATTATTTTCATACCTGAAAATACAAAAGCTGACTGAGCTGTAAGAAATCCTTTCAATAAATCTCCCTTAGCAAGAAACTCTAAACTCTCTTTAGTTGATGAAAGGGCAGAATGTATCTGGCAAAGAAAACACATTCAAATACAATATAGACAAATAATTTTTTAAAAAAACATTGAAATCATCTGTTATTTATAAATTATGTTTATCACACTGAAACAATATGATATTGTTAATGGCATGAAAAAATCCAGCAGGTGTGGTTTCTTAAAATTTTCACATATTTTTCCAAGTAAAGGTGTTATCTTCCAATAAGAAATGCGTGAATCTCAAAGATCAAAAATATCCCAAGTACTATAATTTTCATTAAAAAGAAATCAGGGACTGGTACAAGATGAAAGGCTAACATACATACAGAGTAGACTTGTTCCCCCACCATACTAACATACAGTGACATCCGTTTTATGCATTGTAGTGCAGTAAGAAAAACCAAGTTTGCATTCTGGACACCTTCTTTTTGACCAAAATTTATTTCAGAAACAATAATGTTAATAATAGTACACATTAAATGCCATTTATTTGAGCCACTATATTTTAGAGTTATTGCATTAATACAAGTAGATATTTAGATCGACAAACGATCAACATGTTGATGGATTTAATTCAAAATTAAAATTATGCCCCAAATGAAATTTTTTGACAGTTTGATCTTTTAATTACGAAGAGAAAAAAATTAGTTGTTAACTTTTATTAAAAAAACTATTGAATTTTTTTGCAGATTTAAAAAGTAAAATTTAATGATTTTCAATCTAATTAATTCCAAAATCTATATTTAAGTGAGTGTCTTGAACATTACTTGAACTTAATAATTTCATAAAATTATATTATCATTGAAAGATATAATCTATTTCATTAGACTGTAAATAATTATTTCCATTTTTGATTAACAAAAACAAAACATTTTTTTCTGGCTATTTTGAATGATTACATAATAATTGATTAAGGAAATATAAAGTAAAATCTTAGCACTGTACATTCAGAGATGGAAAATTTTCCTTCGTTCAAATATTAAAAGTGAAATAAAAAACATAATCAGGAATGATCTTCCCAAAATTTTCTTGTATACTTTCTAACAATAGCAAATTTCAATTATTTAGTTCAGAGCATTTTTGAGTTGATACAGACATAATTCTATGAAATAAAGTCTATTTACATAAAAATTTCTATTTCAAGAATTTTCTGAAGAGTTAGATATAATTTAAAAACGTTCTATAGTTGGTCCTGTTAGATTTTATGTGATTCTTCTGCCATTAAAGTCAAATATAACAACTAATTAAAGAATTCTATAGATAACATATTTTTAGCATACTTTTATAACTAAACTGAACTATTTAAAATATTATAATGCTTAGAGAAATTAATGTAATTAGTTTTCATATAATATGTATTAAATAAAGATAATAAAGTCAATTGCTTCCAATAAATTTAGAAAAATAATTTATTCTTACTTTTTTCCCTACATCATCTTGGATGACAATGTTCCCAATTGTTTGCAATAACTGGCTCAAAGAAGACAAGGATGATATAGAAGCTGACAATTGTTCTTGGGCATTTTTTCGTAAAAGAAAATCCACTTCCTAAGTGGATTAAAAAATTAGCATATTTTATCATACAGGAAATTTACTCAAATCACATAACTTTCAATAATATTATATCAATGTGGTAACATCATATTTGTATGCAACTTGTTTTTTAAAAATATATACAACTTTATGAAAGAATCTAATTAGCTGCTTAATAATCAACTATTTTAGTCTTTAACATACATACAGAAAAAAAAATTGTTGGAATTTAACAAGAAAATTAAAAACAGAAAAATAAAACCTTCATCAAATTAATATAATAACCTAAAATACATGTTTAATGCAGACATTTCTTAGATTTCACTTACCCATTTGCGAATCACTGGGCCAGACAGTACTTGAAATGTATCACTCGAAAGAGATTCCTTAAGATATTAAAAAAAAATGGAATCAAAATACTTTTTTAAAAAAAAGAGTTTTGGGGGATGGATGCAATCACAATATAAATTTGATTAACATCATTCAAGGAATAAAAGAATCATAAAAGAAAATTAATGCCATATGTTTGAAAACACTAAATCAAGTTATAGCAAAAACAAAAAACTGACAAAAAATGGAATTCTAGTTTAGGTTATATGTTTTTTATTTCTGCTTTTTTATGTTATTTCAAAATGATACTGGTTTTAAAAATTACCTTTTAAAAAGTCCTACTTTGCATTTTTTTAAAAATTTAAACTGTATTCTCAATAAATAGGAACTTTTAAAAAAATTTCTATTAACCTCCACTATTTGAGGGGGAGGGGGAACGTTTCCATTATGTTCAACGATTGAATGATTTAACTTATAAGAAACATCTATATACTTCATTATCATCTAGATCAATGTCTGAACTATCCATTTTTTGTTTATAAAATAGATGAGAATCGCGATCTCTCATGTAAGGATGTTGGGATTGAAAGCTACATAATTCTCAAAATCATCTGAAATGGAAAGAACTTTATCCATTTCATTAGAATTTTCTTTTCTAAATTCCTCACTTCTGACTTCCAGGAAATCACCTTTTAAAAAAGAACTTGAGATACATCCACTCTGGAACTTCTCATAAGTTGATGAAGTCATATGAATAGCTTTTAACGCATTTAAAGCCTTCTCCTTTCAGATTCTATACTTAGAAGAGTATTTTTCACAAGTTGCTTTGATAACACACTTTAAATGATTGTATAACCTAAAATTGCAAGGTTGAATTTTGAACAAGAAAAGTTTAAGCTTGCATTAGGAAATTTTAAAGCTACAATATAAACAATACATAGTTAAGATAACAAACAAAAAAAACTTAAATTTGAGAGTGCATTTCTCTATTTAATTTGAGAAGGCAGTTTTTCAAAAAATTTCTTTTCATTCAAGTTTTTTTTGGGGGGGGGAGGGTATTTAACAATGAACGGTATTAATTTTCCTTTCCAGTCAACCCGTCTCAAGTGTTCTGCAGCAAAACAGTCAATACAGGTGTACAGCAATTTAATCACTCGCGATGTCTATAGTTTACTATTGTGACAATTTTCAAATTTTTCTTGCCATAATTCTATCAGAAAGAAGACTGTAAAACAACCCTGTATTACCAGCATTAAAAATATCTTTGCTGGGATATTGTTGTGGCATGGAAGGTAATGTTTTTTTTTTTTTTTCATTCTTTATCAAAAGCTTCACAATAAACTAACTTATAGCATAAATTGCACTTTGTCTTAAAACAATCTATCCAACTGCTTAAAGCTGAAAAGCTTTGTATTCCACTATTCTTGTTTAGAATGGGGTTCTTAATAGGAATGTTGATTGCAACAACTTCTTGAAACAAGAAAATTATAAGTTTTCAAACGGTAGAAATTTCAAAAGAAAAAAAGAAAAACTAATTTTCCTATCTTTCCAATTAGAAAGATAATTCCATTAATGTAATTAGAAAGATTTAATTCATATTTTGCTATCCAAAGAAAGTACTTATCATAGAAATGGTTATTATAGCAATCAAACAATTTACAAACGATCTTAATTATTTTGCCAAAGTGGTTAGTTGCAGCAAATAGTTTGCTGCTGAAATTTTGTATAAAGAGTTATATAAAGAGTAGTAAATATTATATAAAGAATAATCTTTTAGAAAATTCTGCATATTTTGAGCAATAAACATGTTTTGTTAGTTAAATGCATTTTTCAAACATATTGTTCGTTATTCTTGAGCTTTTATTAATTTGGTAATAAAATTTGAATTCTTTGTTTTTAAGAAAATATATTTTATTAAAAAAGTAGTAGTAGTAGTATATTTTATTTTTAAAAAAGTAGCTCTTACCCAGGCATAAGTATTTGTATTTACCACATAGCATCAATTAATCATAAAAAAGGGAAGCAATGGTATTGTTAGATTGTTGACAATGTTAGCCAGTGGCATGTGGTTAAAGCTAGTATTCAGCTAATACATGAGTACCAAAATATTTTTTGCAAAAAGACAAGACTGATTATATATTCCTATTTCCTCCAATCAAAAGTTATAACTGTAGTATTCAAAAGTTTAAAGGATAACTCAACATTGATTAAGAAAAGAGGCGATTTTTCCTACTATAATAATTGAAAAATTAAAGGATAAATTCTTACTGGGAGGAGATCACTGTCCACATAATATAAATTATTTTATTATTGTAAAATAGAACAAAAGTACATGACAAGATACAGTATAAAATGAATAAACTATGAAGGCAGATATCTTTCAAGTAAAAATAGGACACACAGTATAAAAGGAATAAACTCTGAAGGTAGGCAAGATATCTTACAGGAAAAAACATGAGTTACAAGGTATCGAAGAATAAAAAAAGACAAACATATTAACATAATTCATTAGCTTGATGGGTGAATTTCCTTAAACGTAATGTATATAGGTATTAATGAGGACAAGCAGTAAGTATGAATGAAAATTTAAAATATAAAATGAAAGAAAATGAAACAGTTATAAAATACATAAAATTTCTCAAATTAAAAACAACCAGTGATCTGAGAGTTTTATCTCAAGGTTAAAAAATTCCCCCTTTTTCCACACATTTTTTAAAACATTTCTTTAATTTAAATAGGATATTATAAAAATAATATCAAGGTAAAAGGATATTTGAATGAAGAGAAGATTGTTACAATAATAAGAGCATAATGCACATTTAAACAAAATTTTAAAAAAAGAAAAGAGAGAGTGGCATTAGTCTACTTTACTAACTCTCAGCTTTTCATTCTCCTTGATGCTTACCTAGCATTTTAAATATTAATGACTATATTTTATCTCTTTTATGGATATTTTGTGACAATGTAAATACTAAACAAAAATATTTTTGCTAGCATTTAACAGAAAAAGTTGTTAACACACCTTTTTAAATTTTTTACTTAACTAAACTAAATGTTTGTAACAACTATCAATTCAGCAAGATAGATTTGTTCTTATTAGTATGGTTAAAAAATAAAACAAAATAGATTACATACTACTTCAGCTAAGCCCAACAGAAGGCGAAATTGGCTGAGAAATACTTCCATAAAAGAATGGGAATCCAACAGGATAGGGTGTGGCAGAGATGCATTTTCTGGTACATGACAATTATAAATCATAAATCCTCCCCACTGAGGCAAGAGGAAAGCATTTGAAGGGACAGGTTTGTCTGAAAACAGAATTATAAACAATGGAAATTAAGAAGGATTCATACAGCAATTTCATTTTTAAGCACCAATAAATAAGTCATAGCAAAATAATAATAAAAATTGCACTCCAGAAAAACAGAGTAAAATAAGAAAAAAAATCTATAAATTTTTAAATTAAAATTTTTTTATTCTAATTTATAAATACGATTTGGCATATAGTATTAACTTTTTGACAGAAGTTATCTAAAGCAACATATACAGTTGAATATAAAACATATAGTTAAATATACGAATTATTATTTTCAGTAAACCAAATAAAAATATATACAGTAGGCTTAAATAAATAAAAAATGCAGTAAGATAATTAAAAAAAACTTCATGTTCATTATACCACTAAATTTTCTGACATTAAAGTCAAATTATCATAATTGCCTTACTTATTATGTGTATTGTGTGCATGGATCTTTGTAATGGAGACAACCATATACCATGAAAGCATTGTTAAAAACATTATTATCTGGTTCATCTATTTTTTGAATTTCATGATCATGATTCATATTTTTAATACCACTATTCCATTTTTCCAGAATGGGAAAAATCTGAACAATCAGATAGTTGGTCAAATAATGAAAGTGGTTTGAATTTAAACAACTTTCACTTCCCAAAGTACACATTTTCTACCT
>JAOUZG010043906.1:5865412-5882953 GCA_026289955.1 Argiope argentata | reverse complement strand
TTTATCTTTGTTATAAGCAGCCTTAGGCAGCTAGCTGGTTTACTGCGAGTAGTGATTATATTTAATTTCAAATAAATAATTTCAGAGGTATTTTCATGTCAACAATTCTACTAAACTGCCATGCATTCAAGCCTGCATTATTTTAACTGTCCTGTATATGTTCAGTTTGTTGAGTACCTGAATTTTTCTAATAGAGAGCAGTTCTATGACATCATAATTCCATTGAAAAAAGCAAATTTCTAGTTCATCCCTCTTTTAACTTTCTAGATATTGTAATTTCATATTTGTTTTTTGTTTTGTGATGCACAAAATAGTTAATAGAATCCTTCTTCTTTGTTTGCAATTATTGAAGAAAATTCAAGCAATCAGATAGTGAGAGAAACAACAAAAAGAGCTTAAACTTCAGGGCAACAATGCAATCTAGGGCTGGAATTTTAGCACAAAAGAGAAATGCCAAAATTCAATGAAAATTTCATTTTTGTACAATAATATTTTTTAAAATTATCAAAAAAATGACAAAATGACAAAATTTAGCTTATTTTTTAAAATTATATTCTAAATAAAATGAGGGGGAAAGCTCCAAAATGCAGATTTCTACTTTCAGGATATAGAAATTTTACACATGAGAAATTTTACAGTTGTAGGTCAAATGGTGCTGCATCAAAATACATATTCTTCTTTATTATTAGTTTAAATAACTGACATTAGCAGAAAATGGCATTAGTATAAAAATTTAATTTTATAATTTATCAGTAATATATTTATTGACAAAAAAGAACAACAAAAATTATTCTTTATTTCATTTATACATTCTTTTATTTAAAATATGCCTATCTCTTAACATAGCAGAAATAAGCTATCCGACTATGCTTTAAGTGACATACAGTATAAAAAAGCATAAACAGCGAATGAAAGCAAATAATCAATTGTTAAAATTTTGGGACTAATAAAAAAAATTGCACTTTTTATAGTAAACCAAACTCATTTCCCATGATAGACAATTGAAAGAAAGAAGATCAGAATTAAAACACTACATAACTGTCTTTAGCATATATGAGAGAAAAATTATAGAGGTAAAGAGTTATATTTCAATGTTCATTGTTATTTATTCAAGAATATCAATACTTAAGTTCAAATTTAACTAGATCAGAGTTATGTCCAACTGAAATGAACCTGCTCTAAAAAAAAGCCTCTGACAAAAAGAGAAAAAGAAATTAAATTGAATTCATTTTTAAAACATCAGATTCATATATGTTTAAAACCCATATATTTAGAAAATAATTTAATTCTAAAATAAACATCTGAAACCAAAGTAAGTTATAGAAATTAATTACAGTGATTTCTTGTTATATATGTCATGGAAAATAGAATGAATGAAGTATTTAATGTGATGTATATACAAGGCTGCATCATTCTGGAATAAAATATTTAGAGAGCAGAAAATATAATTCAAATTACCTTTATTATCATAAATTTGCAGAGGTGTTTGTTCTCTCGTAGGTATATACAATACAAAATTCAAATTAGGATGAACCGATGTATCAGAGCCTATAAGAAATTAATTTTTAGAGAGATTTTTAAGAATTAAAACAATAGCTAAATATTAAAAGATTTTTTAAAATTTTTTTAACAACCCTGTTTAACTTTTTATGAGTGAAGTAAATATTACAAAAATCAACTTTGCTGAAACATAACATAAAAAATTAACAAAATACAAAAAGCTGTTCATAAAATATTTCCACTCTCATTTCCAAATTAATAACATTAAATTATATTTTTGTTCTAAAAGAAAGAAAAAACTGCCAAAAAAAATAAACATTTAAACATATTCTGAGAAATAAATGCACAATATGACAGCAAATATTACAAACAAAGCAAATGAGAGAGTACTTGTATCTTCTTGCTTTGATAGCAGCATTTCTGTAGTTACAAAATATACATACATTTAAATAATTTTTTAAAGTAAAAGCTAAAGAGAGAGAAGACATATTAATTTTAGACTTGGCTTTTATTCCATTCAGGGAGATATATTTTATTTAACTGCAGCAGCGACAAGGCACATCAACTTAAAACAACAAAAGAGTGAAAAGAGGAAAAGCTAATGAAATATTTATCCCCATGATTATATACTGTGTGAGTTTGATAGAGATTTCTTAACACATGTTGATTTATTCCAGGAAATAACTTTTAGAAGTACGTGTTAAACTGACACATTTTTATACCTTCAAACAGAGTGTAGGAACTTGTTGATGTCAACAATTTTACAGAGCTTCTGTTGCATTAATTAAATAAAAAAAGTGAAATTGAATCAGGAAACAAAAGAATATTTTATAACGATGTTAATATGGGCTGAATGAAGATAAAACTTTAGAAATTAATATGGTTTAATCTAGATTTTAAAACATCATTACACAGACACACACAAATATAAACAACTAAAGAACTTTTATTGAAATAACTTTTCTTGAGTACAGATACAAATTTAATTCTTAAAAGTTTTATCGCTGAACATATTACGATAAAAAATAATACTCATTACTATATATGTATAAAAACTTTTATTGTGATAGTCTTTTCTTTTTTAAATTTTAATGCACACACACACACAACAGTATTTAAAAAAATTTCTTTTGAAAAATGTTTAGTTCCCTCATATATATAAATTAAGGTTAATTCAGAGTCATACAGAATTCCAACTCTAAAATACATTTATATCACCCTTAAAATGATTACACACATCTTCAAAAATCATACGTAAATTGCAGAAAACCACCAGATGACACCGATAGTACGTCACAATGACGAGAGTATAAGAGAGTACTGTAAAAGGAATACAGGCAAAGAAATAAAATCATTCGCAAGCACACTATAGGCCTTTCAATGCAATAGCCGCATAATTAAGACACAAAGGACACATTTGGATGTTTTTATACGTGGTAGAACTATAGACCGCCTGGAATGTGGGCATACACAGCTGGAAATATCATGGGAACTTGGAATAGCCCACAGTGTCATCTCCAGGCTTTGCAAACGTTCCAAGATTATGGTAATGTGAGTAGATGTTATAGAACAGGTCACCCCACTGTCAAAAGAAACAGGCTAAACACAGCAGACCTGTCTCGTCAGCTCTATTCAGCCATTGGTACGGCAGTTTTAAGGCAGACCGTGTACCGACGCTTAGGGTAGATTGGTCTATATTATCGTAGGCCTGTCAGATGTATTCCACTTACTGCAACTCACTGTCGCCTGCGGTTAGTTTAGAGTAGAGAACATGCATTGTGAACACAGCAATAGTGGGCTTCTGTTATGCTTTCTGACGAGACCAGGCGGATTCTCGCCGGACTTTCATATGAACAGCGTCAATTACCCGTTACCATCAAGAAAACATCACTAAACGACACCATTAAGGTGGTGTAGGATTGCTCGTTTGGAGTGGAATTATTCTGGGTTCAATAACTGACCTGCATGTTCAACTTGGAACAATGATGGACCAAATCTATTGGGATGTCATTCTGGATCAATAAGTAAGTTTGTTTCAGGGCGCGATGGGCGCAGAATTCATGTTTATGGATGACAATGCCCATGCACACATCGTAAACGAAGGCCTTTAATTGAAGGATATCACCCGTATGGATTGGCCAGCATTCTCACCGGACTTGAATACAGTAGAGTATGTGTTGGACATGCTTGCTTGACGAGTTTCCACCCGCCGAACCACTTCCTACATGTACACAGGAACTTTGGAGAACATTGCTTGATGAGTTGTGTAATATTTCCGAAGGTCAGATCCATAACTTGATACTCAACGTATTTAGGACTGTATCCTTGCATCGTTTGGTACACATACTACGTATTAACCATGTAATATTAGTTTTTATATTATATTATATTATATATATATATATATATATATATATATATACACACACACACACGATGAAATTCTTACATTCTTAATCTATTTGGTAGTTTAAAAATTATATTTTTGCAAAAAAGAATTCATTTTTAAAAAGGGTTCAGTTTGCCAAGAGACAGTGTTCAATGCATATTATTTAACTTTAATTGTAACCACTAATCTAAAAAGAAGTGTTAAATTCTTCTAAAACCCCATTGGTAATCTTTTAAAGTGACTAAATGTATGGAGAAATTTAACAATCTTCATTGTAAATACACACACACGAAATTATGGAATATAATTACTCTGAACAGACTAGATTGTATTCGAGAGATGGGAAGGGGAGAACCAAAATCCAAAGAACCAAGAACCAAAACTATTTTTATTTGAGTTCTAAAAAAGGTTAATCTATGGAAAGTTTAGAACAGGTAAAAACGACTGAAAAATTATGTTACCACAAAAATATCTTTGTTTTTTTCACATTGAAATGAGTAAGAATGAATCAGAATCAAGACAAAAGAACTATTTAAAAAGTAAAGTATTAAAATGTAACAAAAAATTTCATAGTAAAGAAAAAAAGGCTGAAATAGCATATTAAAATATCTAAAACAATAAAAAATTTGGTAAATTATTGTCTCTATAGTATGAACGAATAATTAATATATAAACTAATTACTTTAAAATTTGAATAGATTAAGAATCTTTCATAAAGGCAGTTAACAAGTTTAAATATTTTTTTAAAGAAAATTAGTCACGTGTTTTCTATGTGATATTTCATTTTTAATTCTAATTTAACAACTTAAAAAATCAGTAAAATAATAAAAACTTAAAATACCTAGTTTTGCTTCAATTGGGTTAATCAATGAGGGCAAATGATCTGAATTCAAAATAAACTCTTCACCCTTATCACTCATGGTACTGCGAGTAGATATTGGTAATGATGTCATATACAAAATCTGAAAAATAAGGACAATGTGAATTAGATACGATTGCAATAGAATTAGCTCATCTTCTGCATCAAAAATTTGCCATTTTTAGCTAGCTATGTATCTCTTACATTTTTATCATAGGAGAGCTTCAACTTTTAATCTTATTAAATTCATTTTGTATCACCTATATTTTTACTCTTTTTATCAATTGGATAATTTTATGCTTAATTAGTACTAGCCATCTTTGGCAACTAATTTGTTGGTAGGGATTAATGGCTGCTAAAAATTCCAATTAATTACTTTATGCAATTTGTTCTCAGAGGTTTACTTCAACCTTCCTTGTAATGTTTTAACAAGAACAAATCAATCCTAAACATAATTCTTCTTTACTATTACTAGAGCTTTCTTACAACGTATTTGTCAGGAAATAAATTGATATTTTAATCAAAATAGAGGAAATTAATATTACCATATTCTTTAGTCACATTTATAAAATTTTACAAAATTATAAAAGGGGGCGGAGATGATACTATTTTGAGTTAAAATAAATACATGTCTAAATTATTTCCTCATCTTTCAGCAATAAAAAATATCATGAAATCAAAAAAGTAAATATTTAATGAAGAGCTATAAAAATTATTTTTTTTAAAATTATAATTTGTTTTTAAACATAAAAATAAGAAATTGCAAAATTTTCAACTTGATATTTATGTACCTATTAAAAAATGCCTTTATCCATTAACATTGCTGTACACCACAATAGTCATAAAGAGTCCTGTCTTAAGAGTATTGGGGATAAGAAGGATTGGTATAGGGGGGGGGGGGGCGCGTTCAAAGAGTAATGCTGACTTTAATTCAGAACTTTAATAGAAACAATAGTAAATAAGCAACAAAAGAATTCAAGAAAGGATATTCAACAAGAAATTATATTAATTGTGAAGGGAGGTTATATTGTAGGCAATGATTTTGCCTAATATAACTAATTTAATTTAAATATGCAATTTATAAGTATATGCAAATTTAAATTAATAAATGATTAAGTCTTTACTTGGAAAATATGAGGAGCTTGCAGGGACAATTAGTAAAAGATAACTTTCATCACCCTATAATAATGTGAGAAATCATCACAGTAGAAATTTTAGCCATTTACAAGGACTCAAATCAATTCTTTTTATGCTCTCTTTCTTTTAAAACATTTCAAAACGATAAAATTACTTTAATGAAATTTTAGTATCATGCATGGTTTTCTCTGTGTTTTTAACTCTTCTCCAATTACTTTTAATAATAAATAAAGTTATGGTCAGTTTTCATAAAATAATGTTAACAACAATAATAATATTAGCTAAGCTGTAAAGGCTACATGACTGACTGATACACACACATTGTTTATAGAAATGTATTAGAATAAAATAATGCAGGTACTCAAGGATGAAATTTCTATAGCAACAATAAGTATTATAAGCTATTATATAGAGAAGATATGAATTGGGACATAAACTCTTTTCTGTTAGGTTTCAAATGAATACACAATATATTTAAGAGGTAATTTTTCTGAAGAATCAACCCACAAAAAAATTGAAGGGAAAATCTATTGTATAATACTTTTACAAAAGAAAATTTACACTTTCAAGACATAATTTAGTAACATTCTTTATATGCAAAATTTAATCTGTCAAAGCACAATATAGCAGCATTAAAAATAAACTTATTGGTTTATCACATTATTATTTAGTAATAATGTAGAAAAAAGATTAAATATTATATATGAAAAAATAAGAATATCCAGAATTCATTTTCAAAAAATGAATTCCTTTATAATTTTTATTTTCTATTAATTTTATTTTCCATTAAAATTTCAAACACTATTGTGGGTATTTTGAATAAAATTGCTAATAAATAACGTTAGAAAAGAAAATCGGAATTGAAAACTTAAAATATATCTATACATAGCACCATACTTCAAAATTGTCCATTTATATGTAGTTTCAAAATTTTTAAATTATACATAAGCATTTAGAACATAGAAGATTCGGATGTTTCACTTTGAAATTTCATTAAATGACAACAGCCTTATCCTTCTTGGAGATTGGTACAATTTACTTTAAGTTCTATCCTACTGAATAAAAAAATTAACCGAAATGATGTCATAGATTTTTCAATATGAAAAAATGGAATTAAATAAAATTGTTAAAAAAGAAACAACAATCTCTACTTAAAAAATTTGATAATTTGCAATTATACAAAATTTTTAGATATAAGAATAATAATTTATATAGAATTTAAAACTGTTTATTAAAAATTATTTAAACAATTAATTATTATTAAATCAATGAAAATTTTGTAACATTTAAAAAGTTGCAATTGCTTTTTCATGTACAAAAATTAATTCCTATTTTATTTTTTTCAACTATTGTAATATTTAAAACTGATTAATGTTGTAATATTTTAAATAATGGACTGATCTGACATGATATTTATTATTTCTATAACATTCCTAAATTCTAGTACTGCAATCAATTTTTTTTATTGTTTTGATTAAAAAGATTAAGTTTTTAAGATTTAAAAAAATCTTTAAAAACATATGTTTATTTTTAGCCATTATTCTCAAATTTTTTTAATTATTACTACTTATGCCAGATTTCTTTTTAATGAAATGTTATGCTATCTTTCAGTTGTTATTCTTATATCAGTAAAATTAAGAGCACAAAGAGATTGTAGGTTAATACAAATAACGTTGTAAACTATAAGTAATACATTCATTATTATATTGTAGATATGATAAAGTTTTATAACATTTTAAATTACTTTGATTTCAAAGAATCAATTTGGGATAGAATTTCACAATATAAAATTCATTATTGCTATTTGTGCTTTCATTTAATAGAGTAAATTCTTAGATGTTGTATTAATTAAGCAAATACAGTTTTAAAAAATTATAGCTGGCACAAAGATTTATAGTGATACGTAATACATTGCAAACTAAAATAAAATGATTAACTGATTGAGATTAATGAAAAATAGTTCATGTTATTATGATGTACAATTATTAATTTATAAATAACTCAGAATAAAAAGCATTTTAATACAAATTTTAATTCTACTTAAAGAAAATGTTTCCCATTCTTCACATTAGTAATTATTTTTTTAAATTAAATATGTTCAAGGTATAAATTGAAATATTCATGCAAATTTGTATAAATAAAGAAAGTATATTTAGTAATTATATTAGCTATTATTATCTAATATAATTATAGGTATAATATATAAATAATAAATGGATACTAAATATATATTTTTATAATGTCTTACGTAATACAACTTGGCAAAAAAAATTAGTTGTTAATGAATTTTCTTAAATTATTATGATGTATTAATTGTAAATTCTTACTGTAAATATTTCATTCATAGTAATTATGCAAGATGAACTCATATTTTTAATAAAAATAAATTGACATCATATAAATTGTTATTCATTGAGGTATTCAATAACTGCTACAGCTTCTCTGCCCACAGAATAGCAGGAAAATATAAAAAAAAATAATTAAAATTTAGAAATTTAAATTTGTGTGAAATAAATAAATAAATACATGCATACATATGTATGCATGAATATATATACATACTGTATGTATGTATGCACGCATGCATGTACAGATATACATGCTGTATGTATGTATATATGCATTAAGTATGTATGTATGCATGCACATTGCATATGCACACACAAATGCATAAACACATTCAATTCTTTGTTTACATTGGAGAAGACAATTTATCAAATGAAATATTCATATATTAAAAATTAACTTTTGTAATTGTAAAAACAAAACCAAAATGTAACAACCTTTCATCTGAAAATTTGTTTAGTAAAAATATGTCTTCATTTTTTAAAATTCTGGTATTTATATTTATTCATTCTTCGGCATTCAATGTTTCTATCTAGTCCATCTGATTTTGTTAATAATAGTTTTAATTTATTCTTAAAAATTTTTATTAAAGTATTATATTAACAATTTTATTCAATAATTCATCAATTTCATTTATAGCTTTTGTGTATTTTTATAATGAGATAGTCTTTATCATTACATAATTCATTACTGTCATTATTTTTCCCCACCCCTTCTTTAGAAAAGTAAATCGTCTCTAAGTTAAAACCAATTTTTAAACATATTACTTACAATTTTTTTATTTTATCATATTTTAAAACTATCAAATGTAAGTTTTAAGTTAATCACACTTAAAAGAATTCCAGCATTTGTAAGAAATTATTAATCCAGAAATAATTTTCATCATGTATGATTAATTTCATTTGTCATGCATAGAATTTTTACTAAGATGTTTTAATATATCAGATTCATATATTCGCTCACTGAAATTACAGAATATTATTTCGAAAGCATTTACCGTAAAATCTTGCTGCAGGACCAAATAAAGGTGCTCAATATGCAGTTAGAGTTAAACAAACTCAGAAAATTAACTTTTCAAACGATTTCCAAATAAAATAAATAATTAATTGTGAATAAATAAATAATTGTGAATCTAGATTTATTAAAAACAAAATCTTTTTGAAAAAGCTGTATAATACTAACTAAATTAACTAACATTAATTTTCTGTTTTATGAAAAAAATTATATGATCTGAAAAACTTTTCTAAAAAAATAATCATAATTTAATAATTTGAAGAAGAAAAAAACTTTTTAAGAATTACAAACTCATACATTTTAAATTATTGATATTCTAAAAAAATGGGAATAAATTCTTTTTTAATATTTTAAATAATATAATTATAAAAATAAATTTTTTATAATAATTTAAATTATATTCTAAATTTGCTCGGAATTTCTTTATTAAAGAAAAGGTCAAGCAAGTGAGGAAAATTATACAACAGAATTGATGTTACAAAGGAAAGTATTTATTCTTCAATTCAATAATATTCAATAGAAAATGAAATGAAAATACCATAAATATTTATTTCTCTTATATTGTTATGATGACAAAATTGATTTTTTACATTTTCACAATGTCAGAATGACATATTTATATTAAGCCCATTTTCCAAAAATGATCTTGTCAACTACTTTAGTGGATTACAAAGTTTAATGAATTACCATTAGTGTTTATGACAATGAAACCCCTGTTTCTCCTTTTCTGCAGAATTTTATACATATTTTATCAAATGTAAAATATTTACCTGACTTTTGACATTCACTGTTGATATCAAGTCTAATTCCTTCAACACATCTTTTAAATATGCTAAAACAATAAAATTTTGATAAAGTCGTGCTAAAAATAAAGTTATTTTATCAAAAACAATGAAATATAATTAATTATAAATTGAGTAAAATTCTTAGTTTATTTAATGTTATTAAAAAATATTAATATGTATAAAATTATAATTAGTTAAATAATATATATAAGTAAAGCCTTTCTGTTAAATTTTTGTAATTTATTAAAGCATGATGTGCTAAATAAAAAGGAGTAAGGTAGAGCACTTCAAAATACAAAAAAAAAATGAGAATATTTAACTAAATATCATTTTATAAAGTATTTTGTATTTGTATTTAGATTTAAAATTATTACAATATTTATGAATTTCTTATGGTATCAATATTCTTAGATTCTACCCATCAGTTTAGACTTCAATAACTAAACTGAATTTTTAAAATGCTTCAGTTAATAAAAAATCATTAAAAATTTATAATTATTACTACATTCCTGTTTTTTTTATTTATTTATATTTTTACAATAAAAATCATAAGCATGGAAAAATATGATATGGATATATATATATAAAAAATTAAATGGAGAAAAATAAAATATATTTTCCCTTTACTCATATAAACACAAAAATAAATCAAATTAAAAAAATATATATGTTATAAATGTTTTTAAAAATGATACTTTAATTCAATATTTGAAAAATGGATAGTACATACTAGTTGTAATCTATTAGGAATACATATTGACTTTTTATATAAAACAACAAAGTAATAATAATAAAATAAATAAATAATAGAATAGAATCAGTTTATTTATGAAATAAGAATGCTGGATTTTAAAGTACTAAAGAGCACAAATCATTAACATAGTTATTTACTAGCAAAACTGTTCCATAAAACAATAAATAACACATTAATTGATAATAATTTAAAATAATTAATAAGAAAATGGAAGCAAACAATGATTTTAAACACATTTGAAAAAAGATTTATTCATTTATAATTATTTTCACTTTATTTGAAAGCATATTATTTTAATTGCAAATGTTTTCACAAACACATAAGAAAAAGTGGTGCAAAAATAATAATATATCAATTTAAAATGAGAATTTGAAATTAATACATACAATTTATTGCTTTTTCAATGTCCCAATGAGCTTCTAAAACTTGAGGTTCAGGAACTATTAAACTGAATGTCATATCAAATTTTTTTGATGATCTTAAGTATCGCATTCTATCTTTATCAGGCTGAAATATGAACCAAAATTAAAATAAATTAAAAATTTTAAAAATCACCAAAAATATATTTAAGATTTAAAAATATTTATTCTTACTTAATATACCTATAGGTTTATAAAAATATTTCATACCTAACTAGCTTGTAAATAAAACAGCATAACAAAAATATTTGTTTTAATACGTATGCTTTACCATTAGCTTTTGATGCAAATAAAGAATACAATGTACAAGAAGCAATACCTTTTTATCACCGCCATAAGATGAGGCTGGTGTATAAAGCTTTTGTAATCTGTTAACTTGTGTTATTTTTCTTGCCAAGGTATCAATACTGTGAACCAATCCTTTAATGCCTGCAATAAATACAAAAGATAATCTCAATGGGATCATATGTTAATAGATTATATACATGCATACAAGTATTACTTCCATTAATAAATTAATTTTCAAGCCAGCATTTACGGGGCTTTAACACTTCCCATCATTTACATCATATCAGACGATTTAAGTGGAAAAAGTTAAAGAAAAATGGATTAGAAACACTTTGATTAACCAAGGCATTATTGGTGAAGGAGAAAATGAAAATAATTTTGATCATGTACATAAACTTGAAAGGTATATAGAGGAAGTATGAGATAAAAGAAGCAGAAATGTATTTTGGTTTATGTATTTTAGCAAGAAAAAAGTAATTTAAAGAATAAGCAAAAGTATAAAAGAAGAACAGCACCAGCAATTAAATTACACAAGATATTTATTTATGGTTAGAACTAGGGATGAAAACAAAGTACTCCATAACACTAATAATGTATATTTACAAAACATTTACTTCCTTTTACCAGAGTATTTTTATAGTCATAAGTGGCTTTCTTATAATGTGTAAGATATTTCCATTTTACACAACATATTTGGATTTGGATATCTGGCATAAAATCCTGATGTAGAATAAGCTGTACCAAAACAGCGTAACATTTTTTCGATAAAATAAAAAGTCAAATAGTGAAAAAGTTTAACCGACTATGTACAAACTAGTTAAAAGTTAAAAACGGAAGGGAATTATTTAAACCAAAAGTTAAAAGTCATGGCTGATGTTTATTTTTTTAAGACTTTAAGAAGCAAGAGAATGTTTGGATGATATATTTCACCCAATAAAAAAATTTAAAGTAAAATTGTTGAAATTAAAATGTTTACAATGAAGATCCATAAAACTTGCGCAATCTATTAAAATATGATGAAATGTTAAATTACTTCTACCACATAATGGTGGAGATTCGACAAAAAATAAATATTTATGTGTCAAGCGAGTATGACCGATGCATAGTCGGGACAAAATTCCATCATAGCGCCTGTTTAATTTGGAATATTAATTGGCCAATTGTGGTATAACAAAATGAAGTTTGTTGTCAGCCTCCATGTCCCATTGGTTTTGCCACTGGCGATAACACCAACGACTAATAGCTGCTCGCTTATCTTCATAAGAAAGACGTTGGGACAAAATTACACTCGCTGTCTTAGCTGTTTTATCAGCGCTTTCATTCCCAGAAATACCCATGTGCGAAGGGATCCAGGAAAGTAAAACTCAAATGTTTTTTTAAATATAGGAAGCGGTGTATCTTTTTCACTTCCTGTAGAAGTGGATGACCAAGCGATGAAGATTTTAGAATTTGCAGAATACTCAGAGAATCTGAGTAAATAACAGACTTATGGATCAGATGTTCATTCATGTATTTGAGGGCTAAGTAAATACCAACTAATTCCGAGGTAAATACAGAAGTAAAAGGGTGTAGTTTATCACTAATGATGCGATGACCATACACAAATGCGCTACCCACATGAACAGATAACAGAACCATCCGTAAATATAGGTTCATAGGAACAATAAAATTCACGATGATGTTTAAAAAGTGAAATAAAAACAGAACGATCAATATCTGATTTTCTAAATTGTTCAAAAGGGTCTTCGTATAATTTATTTTCTATCCATGAAGCAGGATTCGTATTATCATCCGCATGTATTTGTATATCGCTAAAATCATCTGGTAATATTTTCCGCATACACAAACCGAAATGAGGTATGTAGGATTTCCGCGAATTAAACAAAAGATCACTAAAGTTATTCCAGATTTTCTCATGAAAGGGGTGGCGTTTATTGGACAGAATACGATAGAGATAAAACAATGATAGCTTAATTCTCCTATTAGATGAAGAGAGCTTAAACGCTTCAGCATATAAGCTAGTGACTGGTGATGTCTTGAATGCTCCAATGCACAATCTGAAAGCTTGATGGTGAACAATATTCAGCCATTTAAGGTAAGATTGCCTAACAGAGCAATAAATAACGCATCCATAATCCAATTGTTGATCGAATGATACTACGGTAAACTCTTAGCACGTTCGATCAGCATCCCAAGAAGTATCGGATAAAACCCGTAGAATGTTTAATGACTACATACATTCACTCCTCAAATAAGCAATGTGCGGAAGGAAAGTCAATCTTTTATCAAAGAGTGTTACGCTTGATATACAACCCGGTGGAACAATTTCTTCCTGGTAAAAAACATTGGAATAGGTATTCCCAAAACGCACTTTAAAATATGGTGAAAAATATTTTGACTAAAAAGGGACAAATACCCTCTAAAGTTCAGGCCGTAAAGATTTTTCATGATCTTGCATCTCCATGTTTGATCGTACGCTTTATCTATGTCAAAAAATACTGGTACCAAATAATCCATTTTTAAAAAAGGCCATTCGAATATTTGTTTCCAAGGCCAAAAGATTATCAATTGTTAAACAATTCTTTCGAAAACCGTTTTGGAAAGGAAAGATAAATTCAGTTTCCTTAAATACATGAACGAGGAGTGCGTTTACCATTTTTTTCGAAAATCTTACACAAGCAGCTAGTCAGGGCTATTGGTTTATAGCTAGATGGCTCTTGTGGACCCTTTCCAGGCTTTGGTATAGGAATTATTACAGAAAATTTCAATTTATCAAAAAACACGTACTCTTTCCAAATTCTGTTAAACAGACACAGATTTTGGAGGGATCATTCTGATAAATGTTGCAGGATTGAATAAATAATTCCCAATGCTGTCTGTTTTGTGACTGCCCCAATGCTGTCTGTTTTGTGACTGCCCCAATGCTGTCTGTTTTGTGACTGCCCCAATGCTGTCTGTTTTGTGACAGATAATGATCTGCATAACTCCAAGATAGTAAAGCCAGCATTGTAAGACAGATGCCTTTTTTCGTTTCAAATTTAATACCTTCTTGGTATTTTTTGTGCCTAAGAAAAGGTTCCGTGTAATTATTGAACATACAGAGGTGTAGCTTCTGCAAGAGCATCAGTCATTTCCTGAACACTGGATATGTCTTGGCCTTCTTCTTCAGTCAAGAAATTGAATGATAGGATATAAATCACATACTCTTCGAATGCTGGTCTACAAATATTTGGAAGCACAAGAATTTATACTTGTCACGAATTTAATCCAATAAGTCTTCTGAATTCGTCACTAAACTCGTTATGCAATAGATTTTGCTTTTTGAAAAAAAATCAAATGAGTTGTTGGACGCCACCTAAAAACGTTCCAGGTCAATTGAAGTGCTTTCTGTGCATTTGTACAATCTTGGTCCCACCATGGTTTTTTATATTTGATTATTCCTGACCTCAATTTTGGGATAGTAGCATCTGCCTCGTTATCCTAATAGTATCTGTTATAAGGCTTACAATACTATTTAAATCCCCATGTCTACCATATTACATGTTATCTGTACCTTTGAAGTAAAGTCTATCTAGTCAGCTTTTTGAAAAACATATCGTGGTAGACGTGAAGTATTTGCATCACTTCCAGTTAAATGATCTAAAAAGATAGGGAAATGGTCGCTATCAAGCAAGTCAATTCCTACTCTAAAATTAAAGTACGGAGCTAGATTAGGTGAGCATATAGCGAGATCTATTGATTGAAAGGTTTTGCTCCTTTGATGAAAATAAGTTTCTTCTCCATTATTGAGCAAGCAGAGTGAATGGTTACTAATTAATTCTTCATTCAACCGCCCACGAGGATTAACATCTTTACTTCCCCAGAGAGGACTAAGACCATTTAGATCACCAGTTATGATGAAAGGAGATGGTAATTCATCCACTAAGGCATTAAGATCTCTTAATTCTACCGAAGTACTGGTTGGCAAATACAGACAACATATTGTTGCCTAAAAATGGTTCAAAACTCGAACAGCAACAGCTTGTAAATTTGTATGTAATGGAATGATAGATGAGGACTTGTTATGGGATACAAGGAGAGCAACACCTCCGGTAACCTGATCAGATTCGTTATCCTTTCGGATAAGGCTATAACGTCTATTTTCATAGTGTCAGAAGGGTTTAAAATAAGTTTCTTGCAGAGCTATACAAATCGGATGGGTTTTACTAATTGAATCTTTAACATGAGTTGTCTTGGTACAGAAACCACGGCAGTTTCAAGAAACAAATCCAGCTATCAAGGTTGGGGTTTATCTGGAGGTTTTTTCCTTTTTTTTTTTTTTTTTTTTTTTTTTTTTACCCACATGATTGATTTGTTGAGATTGTGGTCTGATCTAACTCCATATCGGAAAATTCAGAAGATGAAACATAAGTTTTTAAGAAATCTTCTGCTACATGATGTCGATTCATTAATACTTTCTTTTTTGTTCTATGCTTTGCATTTACTAGAGCAGTTACTACTTTATTTTGAGATGACGTGGAGATTTTTGTTTTATTACTGTGATTGCGCTTGGTAATTTTATCCATTGCTAGGCAGTTGGATGACAGTAGGGAAACAATAGTGACCCCTGGCATTTTTGCAGTTACCCATTATTTAGAAACTGAACTAACGGGTGGTAATTGAGCAATATGAGAATCAGTTTGAGAACTACTGCATATCAAAGTTGCTTTAAGCACATCAGAGTAAGATAACCAACTTTTGGAGATCTTTCATTTATTAATTTTCTCGCTTCGGCGTAGGATATATTTTCCCCTATTTTCGTGGATATCGCTTCCTACTCTAGGGCCCATTTAGGGCATGACCTTGAGAAAGACGTATGAAGCCCAGAGCAATTGACACATTTCATGGTGTCTGAACTGCAATTATTTATCCCATGTCCCAGCACATTTAGCACACATGGTAGTTTTACTGTGCCATGCCTACTGGGAATGGCCGTACCTTTTACATTCAAAATACCTATGAGGGTTAGGTATGTATGGCCAAACTATAAATTTCATATCCCGCTTTGATAGATTTAAGAAGTGGTGTTTCAAAAGTTAAGACAATGTGATTAGTTGGTATCAGATGACCATCACGTCGGACATTAATACAAAGCGCAGTGCATACTGGCTGATCTGAAGATTCTGTCACGATATCTTCATCAGATAAGTTGATGAGATCTGGCTTGGATATGACATGAAAAATTTAAAGTTTTGTGCAAAGCTGTTTGAATAGAAAAATCTCCTAATTTCGTAAGTTTGTTAATAAGAAAAACTTGTTTTTCAAAAATCTGCATCAGAAGGTCACCAGAACGTAGGGTTTTTTTTTAATATTTTGTGCTTCACCAATTTTCGATTGGATTAATTAGTGTACAAGAAAAGGAGAAACTCTATGAAATGTATTTTGAGTACTAATGATCATGAAACGAGAATTGGATGGTGCTACATTAGATTCAAGATCCATATGTTATAGAATAAGGTTCGGGCTCGACGACACCTCCCACCACTAAGCCTACAAGGGATGGCAGCCACTGGTTCTGGCCATTTCCCACCTCGCCACTTACCATGCTGTTAATCGAAACCTATGCGCTGGAAGTCAAGCCCGGGGATAGTGACCATCCTGGGTGATTAGTAGTTTAACCCCCTTCTTCGCCAAGTTGGCAATAATTGGTTAAAGATGGCAACTTTATGGTTTTCCTATTATACCAACCCTAGATCGTGGTTGGCGATTTTTGAAAAGCGCGCCAAGCAGGGGGTTAAACTACGATCGCACCAACCATCCTTAACGCCAAGCCCAAGAAGTGACCCCTTCGCTTGATCCCCTTGAGCAGCTTAGTCCTGTGTCTAGGATACCGGAAGATTGATACATCGGAGACCAAAATGTACCATTCGTCTAATGGGTCGCCACGCACGGCAAACACGTGGGGTTTGTGGATGCCCATGAGAACAGAAACGGATTTCCGAACAGACGCATGAGGCGCCCCTCATAAATCAAGGGCCTCAAAATTTAGTTCTAAAATAATAATAACCTAT
>JAOUZG010043906.1:5816259-5836404 GCA_026289955.1 Argiope argentata | reverse complement strand
AGGAAGCCTTTTTATGCATGCGTATCAAGTTTTGTTTTGAAATTCGAAGTAACCAGAGATGTAATCAAATTTATTTGATGAAAAAGAAAGAATCTAGATATTAAGTAAACCTCAGCTTATTAATAGCAAAATTAGACTTCTACTCTTTTTTTTTTACTTCCTAGTGTATGAAGTATCGAGAAAATATAAAAATGGACAAAATAATTGATAGTCAAGATTTCGATAAATCTCATGGTTTTAAATTCCTGAGTTCGAAAAACACATTTTTGGAAAATGTCCGTCTGTTTCTGACAAAGTAACTCAAAAACGCTTTGCGCTAGACCGATGAAATTCAATATTCTGGCTTCAATTCAAAATTTCAGATTTCTATCCAATTTTAACTAAATTCTACTTAAAGGAATTCTTGCTGTTTGGCTGTTCGAATATAAGTTAGTTCTATGACAGCAAAACGAAGAGAACTAAATAGATAAAATTCTGCATACATATTTAACGTTTTTACTTTAGATAAACTACCAAACTTTTTGCAAAATCCTACAAAAAGTTGGTCGTCTTTCTGTCTGTCTGTACTTTCAAAAACCTGCAAACGCAATAACTTAATAATGCAGGGACTTAAATATATCAAATTTGGTACGTGATTTTGTGACTTAAAGTGTAGTTTATGTCAATTTTTTGCTTCAATCGGTTGGGAAGAACGCGTCTGATACTGATTTTTGGATACTTTTGACTGCATGCTAGGGATTAACCGCTAGAGCATTTGTCAAGTAACAAATCTGCCGTCTCAAGTCATTTTCATAGACACCAAATTTACGAAAGTGCAATAGTAAATAAATTTAAAAATTACAAAGATGTTTTTTTTTAAATTGTGTTGCATCTACTCTCCATGCAAAAACATGCCGCAAACATTCAATTCCATTATTAAACCTTAAGATTTATTGAAGTACAGATGACCCAAACTGTCTTCAAAAATAATAACATGTGTGATATAAAGGTTTTCATGCCTAACAACTTCATATGCACTCAGTAAATCTTGTAATGTCTAATGAAATGAGAGAAGAAAAAAAAAAAAGAGCTGCCCTTAAAACCTTTTTAATCTCAAAAATCTCTTTACACCTCTCATTTCCGGTGAGGCGGTTTGGGAGATTTGCCTTAACCTCCAAGCTAGTCGGTTTCGAACGCCTACTTCCTTTTCATGGGAGATAGGTATTAAGAGCGCCGATTGTGTTAAGAGCTCCAAGAAGTCGGTGTTATCTCCAACGATCGCGACTTTTTCAAAGTAAATTTCTCTGTGCCTTAACCCTTAATAACCTAGAGTTTCAATTTTGATACCAATCTTTTAAACCGAATGTTCACATTATTATTAGTTTTTTTTATAGGTTGGCTGTACGTATTTTACTGTTGTACAATATTCTTTCCAACGAAAGAATATTATACAACAGTAAATAACAGTCTAGACCCTCAAGCAAACACAGTAATATTAAAAATAAATCACTTTCGTAAATCAGGCTACTAAGGGTTAAGGCGGTGGGATTGGTAAGGATTTGATTTGGTTTAGTTCGATTAAAGTCCCGTTGTAAAGCAATACCCGTGCTAATTTGGGACAGACCATGTAATTTTGAGCCACGGTCAGATGATGAGGACGACACCTGAGCAGGACTCCCTCTCCATACCACACTACATCACTGGGAGGACTTTGACCTTGGTGGATTTAATGTGTAATAGATCATCTTTATACGATAATTCTTCGGTGGAATCGGGTTTCGAACCTGAAACCCTACGGTTCACTAGGCGAGATTTTACCACCAGGTTACCGTGGCCCCAGGGATTCACTAATAGGTTGTTTGCTTATAGTTTGTATTTTGAAAGGGTTTTAGTTTTTATTTTCACGTGTTGTTAGCTCAAAATTGAAAAGATTTTATGGCGGTTTTTTAGAAATTTCTTTGTTAATGATGAATGGTATATAAGTATGCCATTAAGTTTTTTATTTTTCGGGTAAGCATCAGAAGCTCTTCTTAATCTAACACTATTGTAATGATATAAAGAAATATTGCTGCATTTCTTATTCACGGAATATCAAGTTCCACATAGTAAGTAGTTCCCGAATAGGAATAATTTGGTCTACATGGTCGTTTGCGAAAGTATGATATTTTCAGAAAATGGTGAATTAGTTTTCAAAGTTGAATTAGTTTCAACTATTTTTCAAAAAACTGTAGAAAAATCATTGAAAAATTGGGGCTAGTATGTTTAATCGTGGAAAATTAAACAAATATCCTGGTAGGGAAAAAAATACAAAAATTTTGACCGAAACTACTGGCATTCTGATGCAATGGGATGCAGTACTTCGTAAAGTTCAGCATTAAAAAACGTTTTTTTTTTCCGAATGACTTCTGCTCATTTTCCTTTTCGTGTTCCTTGTGGTATTATTTTCCCTCATTTTCAAAATTTGAGTTTGAATTTACGAGCCTGCTTTTTGTCCTTTTAAAGCCCCAAGCAGGCAGCCGTTTCTAACAGTCCTCTTAACTCTCTTTTTAATGACCTTTCTGAAATGGAATTGCAGAGGAATTCAAAGGAAAAAGTTCTGGATTTCAATTTCTCCCTTTTCTATCTCTTTCTTTTGGATCTTTCAAGAGACTTTTCTTTACGATACCGAAATATTTTCCTTCCCGAACAATTTTTTTTTCCTTACACACAGACAAAATAGACCGGGTATTGGTTTTCTAATTGACATTCCTACTAACATGTCCGAAAGAATAATTCCCGACAATATTAGAGAAGATTTTATTTTGGAGCTTTTTTCAGTCGAAGTACAATTCCAGAATATCTAATTCAATATTTTAAATTTATGTGAGAAGTTTTGATATTCATCAAATAAAACACTTTATTTGATTCTCTATCTTGAACTACTTTCATCTTTGGCGATTTTAATTTTACCACATCTTTGGGGAGCATCCTGTTTATAAACTAAGTAACGATTTCGTTGATTGGTTTACTTATTCATGTTAACTGATTCTCAATACAATTATTCCCGAACACAGTGCCTTTTAAACTCAATTTCTCTGAGATAATACTCTCTGTTCATCTGATATTCTTAATCAAACCTCATGTTATGTAATGGACTCAACTTTCGATAGAGATCACAACCCTATAGTTGTTTCCTGGTCAATTATAGAAAGTGTCAGTCGCAACTTAAAAATTATTAATTAGACGAGGATAACTCAACAAACACACGACTTTTTTAACTATGCCAACCAATGTCCCATTGAAGAAATTATGGTGGACGCAACTAAGATAATAATCTACTTCATTTAAGTTATTGAATCATAATTCATATCCTCCTTAGTGGAATATTTCTTGCCATAATTATGAAAAGTTCAACAAGTACATTCGGGAAAAAGCTATCAAAAAGTTTTTTGAAATAGATTGAATAAAACAAAAAAATTGCAAGTCGGTTTCATTTTTATGTTAAAAAAAAGTAAAAAGAAAATATAGAGAAATTTTTTTTCGAAATATCTCATAGTCCAAAAATGCTTTTTAAGATTCTATTCACGCAAATCCGAACACTAAACACAGAACATCATAACACCACCAATGTCCTGGCATAGGGTTAGCGCGTCATCATCGTGATATGGGTTTCTCGGGTTCTATTCCCGTTTCGGACATGGTTGTTCTTCTGTGTTCTATCTATAAGGTGTGTGAATGTGCCCTCCTGTGAAAAGGGGCTTTGCAAGCGAATGTGATGAGTGAGTAGCGAAAGTCGTACTCTTGGCCCTATTTGGTGCTACTACAAAACAAGAGATGCTGGTTAGGCTTAAATCGCTGTCTGCTTCAACGTGTTTGTCCATGATCTGTACCGTAAAAAACAACACATTATAATTCCAAATAATCGCTGTATTAGCGATCCAGCACATCAAAGTGATTTATTTGCTTAGACTCTCTCTAATTAAAATACAAATATTGAATCTATTTCTTTAGATCTCTCTATAATAAATCCTTTCTTCAACAACAAACTCTAAATTTAGAAACTTAAGACAGCAATCCATAAAAGTAAAAACTCTACACCTGAAGCTGACAAAATACCAGCCATCTGGTTCAAAAATAACTAACTTCAAATTATTTTGAAACTATTTCAGCCCAAATTTGATTCGGCTAACATACCCAAAAAATGGAAACACACATTGATTATCCCGATTCCAAAAAGAGGCAAAATCAAAATTTGCTTATATATGCCAATTGTCCTACCCTCAGTTTTTTTAAAGTGTTTGAACGTATCATCACTCAACGCATTAATTACAACTTTATTTGTAGCAAAAAGCTGCAATAGTAGTTTACTCGAGTTCATACCCCTCAGAGCTAACCAAATTGCAATTTTCAAAATTCAAGCAAAAATCAGAGAAACTTTCACAAAAAAACTTTGCTGGTATGAATTTCGATATGAAAAGTACTTATGATTCTCTTCATATCGACAGCTTTATTTTTAAATGAATCCAGCTTGGTACAATAGACAACACAATAAAGTCGTTGGTATGATAGGCAACAAGATATAGTCGTTGTTCAACTTCCTTCGACTCATAACTTTCCAGATTCGCTTGTGATATTATCTTTCAAGTGACAGAACACTGAAAAAAGAGTTACCTCCGAGCAGTATTCTTTCACCAATTCTCTTTTATATCTTTATGCTCCACTTCCATGAGACCATAGAGGAAAGGGTCGAATGTACGATCTTTGAGGATACCTTTAGATATCACTCTTGGAAAATTATTATCAAATTTTTTTTTACAAAACACCATGTAAAATATGTACAAATGGTGCAATAATTGAAAACTAGAAATTACTTCCAAGAAAGTGCAATAGCAGAATTGTCAAAGAAAAAAATTGCAACCTATTTACGCATTTCTTACGCGGGGTACTGTTTAAAATAGAATGAAATGATGAAGTTTCATGACATTCATTTTTCTAAAAAGAACCAAAACTCAGTAATCTTTAAAAATCTTAGAAATAATGCACTTAAATAATGGATTCAAAATATTCGCATAAAAAAACCATGACATCAGATCTAAAGGTATTATTAATATCACAAATAAAAACATTTTCAGCTTTTTTTACTATGTTGGGCAGTAATCAACAGACTTTCCAAGAATTATTTTGAACCATGCAATACTATTCAAACTATAGCCGTAAGAATTGCTTTAGGTCTCCCAAAATGGACCCCGAATGTTGTTCTTCTGAGAATTGCTTCTCAGGAAACTTTCTGAAAAAAAATCAAGCAGTTATATTCTCAATTTTGTATTAAGCATGTTGCAAACGGGTTACATTCTCTACTTCTAACAGAGCATTCCCACAACGACCGGGAAATTCAATTATCTAAGAAAAGACAAAAAATCCATTTCGTTTATTCTCAAGAATTTAACAGCTTCTACGAACCAAATTATCACCTTGCCTGAAATCCCAACGACAAACTCCAATCATTTTGAAATTTTCTTATGGATTTTAAATTTCAAAATAAAAATCTACTCTTGACTGAAATTAATAATTTTTAATGAATGTATTTAGAATTTATATTTCCTGATTATTTTATCATTGCTACTGATGCATCCAAAAATCTTCAGCACACTTCAATAGCTGGTTTTTCTTCTAAACAAAAATTTATGTTTCGATTCCATCCTCTCAATTTCATTTTTACTGCAGAAAGTTTAACCATTGCTGAAGCACTAGATGTTCTCGTAGTTACTGGAAAATATTGTTTGATTCTTACAGACAGTTACACAGCGCTCGCATCATTGAAGAATATTACTCTGCAGTTGCCAAAAAATTATCCAACTTATAGCATCTAAGCTTGAAACTCTAACCAAACTAAATAAAAAAAATATCCTTCCTGTGGATACCTGGTCATTCAAGTATAACCTGGAAAGACCTTGAAGATCGCTTAGTCAAAAAAGTTGCAGAAAATACACCATGGATTGAATGAATCTATCCTGAAGATATAATTTCGAACCTGAAGAAAGCATCGCATTAGATCACAATCAACAATTATATAAATAGTAAATATTCCCTCTTGTTGGGAGACATCCCTATCATTGCAACACTATCTCCCTGTTCAAAAAATCGAAGATAAGATTTTGTTTTGGCCAGAATCATCAGTAAAACCATTATAACGCAAGGACTGTTAAATAGTTTTAACCTTCTTAGTGACCCCCTTTGTCATGACTGCAAAAGCATCAATGATATTGAACACATACTTCTCTCGTGCAAAAAATATACATACTATAAAAACAAATTGTGAACTTCTCTCCTGTCAGATAAACAAGATATCTCCTTCGAAAAACTTTTGGTAAAATAACTGCAAACAAGACCAATCTGCAAACTTCTCTTCAAGCACTGATGAAGCACTTCAGCATCTACTAAGTTTTTCGACCACTTCTTGTAATGACCTTGTTTTGTGATTCGTCCCTTTTTTCCCTCTGTGTTGCGAGAACGCTCCATCTTATATTACCTCTTCTTTTCATTGGAACTCCCGAATATGTACTAAGTCGCATCAGCGGAACCGCTTTTAACTGTTAACTAAGTGAAACTCCAATTTGTTTTTTGTGCTTGTGATCTCTTGTTTTTTGATAATTTTTTTTGCTCTTTACATTTGGAAACCGGGGATAACAGCCATTGTAGCTATAAATAACAATATTGTACGTGTTTGAAGTACCTACTCTTAACAAATTGTCTGCATCTAAAAAAGAAATTAAATGACTTGTTGGGCCCTTCAAAATTTCTCTGTTTTTTAGAGTCTTTATCTATTTATAAAATTAACTTACCTGAATAATCTCTATTAATTTCCCTCTTGCTCTTTCCAATTCACTATTCGTGATTGGACCAGTTATTTTTGTTTTATTATTAGCAATGAAAGAAAACCTGCAAAGGAAACTAAATACGCAAATTAATTTTCAATAATGTTTACTTATGGCTAAAAAGTCCCCAAGAAAGGAACTATTGTTCACAGAAGATAAGCTAATGTTTGATTGTGACTTAAGTTCAATCAGATATTGTTCATTTGAAATTACAAACTCATCAAGTTCAACACTGGAACGTTTTTTAGAGTCTAACAAACAGTCATGGACACACCATAAGTCGTTGGTTAAGAGTTCGTGTTCAAACCTCTAGATATTATTATCTTCAGGATTAAGTCAGGAGGAAATATGTTTTCACTGGAAGTTTTCTATTAATAATTTGTATCTTTGATACTCGAGTAACAACAACAGTTCTTAGTTTATACGGAATTGCCTTTATTCAGGCAAGTGCATTTGGAGAATTTTTTTTTTAAATTTCCAAAAGCAAGACTTTTGTTGTGATATCATAGAAGAGAAAGCGAGAGGTTAGATTTTCCCATATGATGTCCGTCGTAACTGAAATGCTTAATAATGTATCTAAACTAAGTAGCTGGGCTGCACAAACAGGATCCTATATTGTAAACATGATTTTCCCTTTGTGGGTAAATTTCATGTTTAATATTACTACGAATAATAATAGTTTTCACACAAGAGCGATGAAGAAGACTTTATTGTCTATGAAAAAATGTATTAAATGTTCGCAACCCTACTACAAAAATCCCAGCAAATTAACTCTACTTAATCCGCTAACTTCAAATAACAGCGACAATATAGATTCGCACGGCAGTGAGAGAAGAACCTCTCTAAACCAACCAAATTTAGCTCGCTTTCGAAACTCAATTAATTATCCGCCTTTAAGGCGAGTCTTAAATAGCCTCCCACTGAAGTGATCAACGCAACCGTCGAAAGCACTGGCTCTTTCTAGGAAAGTCCAGAAATTTCTTCAGTGTTCTTTAAGAACAAATCGTTATTTCTTAGCTTCTACTAAATATTTCAACGTGTAATAAAAACTGTTATTGACCTCATTATGTCGCCAACGCATCTATATCGCCAAATTGGTAAAATACGACAATCTTCTACTGTAAATTCCCTTAGAACGGTCTTTTCTTGCTGGTATGTGATTCCGTTACAATTAATTTTATACAATTAAACTATTTACAAATATTTGCAATATTTACACAACAATTCAGAAATATTTACATCTAATTTACACAAAATTCATAACAATATATTTGAATGGAGAAGAAGTCGACTTTTTAGTTTAGTGGCTATGTTACGCGGCTACCGGCCCTAGCGTCGCAGGTTCGTACCGCGACCTTCACTCGCGAAAGATATTTGTTTTCTCTTTTATAAAGTTTTGTAACGGAAACGAATTCATTTGAGGAATTCTTGGTTTAGGATCTTTGTGTGTCATTACAATGCTAATTTCTTCATATTCATTCTATCCAAGATATAATACCAGTTCGTTTTCGGATTTTCCCCACTTGAAGAACTTTTCTGGGATTTCATAGAGCTTACACGATAGAAACTAGCATCTTTATCCACCACAATAATCTTTAAATGGCTCAAATGTACAAATTTTCAAAAACAGTCGGAAAAAAATGAGGAAATGGGAAGATCTCACCTGATTTTAATGTCCTATGTCTGCCATTAACTGAAAATGGAACTTTAAATAAACAAGGGAAAAAGAGCAAATACTTTTTACTTCAAAAATTATTAGTACAAAAAATTTTCGAACTCTAATTCCCACAAAATATCTGAAATCATAAATATATTTTCAAGTCTTTTCTTACTGAAAATTACGAAAAAAAATTTGTTGCTTAATATATACAAATCATTGTTGCCATCAATTTTACTGAACTTTGCTGTTTTAGAACTCTTGTCACAGAGAAGGATATGATATTTTCCTCTGTGACTCTTGCATTCGTACAATGAGACAAGCCGAGTATAGCTTCCAGCTATGATCATTATCATGCAATAGAAAGACAGTTCTAGGGACCTGACCGTTCGTGAAATAGGAAGCTCTTTAAATGTGATTAATAGGTCTGTAGCATCTTCCTTATAAGCCAGATAATACCCTTCGAGCTAAAGGGTCCTTTTTGCTTTATCGGTATATTACTTGGCTACAGGCCCAAACGTCGCAGGTTCGTAACGCGACCTTCAATCCCTACTGGTCCCACCGTCCGCCACACTTATCCATGAGAGATGTTCCTGGAAAGATCATCAGTGGATCTTCCCTATGTATGATTGAACATTTTTACAAGATCTTCCATTAGACAAATCGTATCCTTTGTTACTTTCTATCGTGATTCAAGGCCTGCAATCAAAATATCATCAGTAAGATAGTATCAAGGATTTGAATCACACTCCTCTTTGAAAGCATTTATTGCTGGTATTTGTGACTTATTGATATTGCTGATATTATTGCATAATTACCGCTCATAAAATTTTCTGTATGCCTAAACGCAATAGAATGGGAATTGTAGGGCCCACAGAAACGTGTGTGAATGAGAATAGCTGATCCACACAATAGTTCCCGAACGAAAATAGGAACGCATTTTACAGAAAGGGCGACGTAGATTTATTCGTTTATTTCGATGAACCGTTCAGTTTCGACCCGTTCGTTCGCAAACGACTCACTTCTAATTTCTTTCAAGTTAAGTTCAACTAATATTGCTGTGTGTTGTGTTTTGAAATGGGTGCAATAGCTTATAGTAATAATATTTTATATTACCATTAAAAAGGTAAATAACTACAAAGCATTAGTATCTGGGGGTTATTTTTTGTAGACCTGAAAGAGTCTAATCATAAAATTTTTACCGTGAAGACGTATTTTTTTACCGTTTAGACAAAAATATTTATATATATATATGTTAGTTCAGGAATATTTTTGGCAGAGATCATGAAAAATAAAACTTATTTTTGGAATTAACTATTCAAGAAGGAAGAAAATTGGGGATTATAGCCTTTGTTGCTCCATATCCCATATTATTTAAATTCAAGGAAGAAAATTGCTCATTTATTATTGTTGTAGTCACATTATCAAAACTATAATTTTTGCATTATATTTCCATCACTGCAAAATAAATTGTCGGTTATTCACGTTGTTTTTGTTCTCATGAATTTTAATTCCATCCATCTTTTTATTGTTATTTCCTTTACTTCCCTTTTTTTCAGAATTATTGCAATTTGATATCGGGGAGCATTTATCTCTAACATATGATGTAATCGAAATGTGTGTCCGTTGCATTTTATTTAGAATAAACGTTATTTTTTGTCATTATATGAATTTGTTAAAGAGAGTAATGGGGCATCATCAGCAATATTAGGTTGGGGAAAAGGAAATCCAGTTTTATTTTACGGTCATCTGCCAAGAAAATAAGGGATTTCTTTTCCCATTATTTTCAAAAATTCCACATGAAAAGAAAGTAATGCAAAGGAATGGAAAATAATAGAAAGAAATCCATTATTTTCTTTGTAGATGACTGTAAAATAATAAGTGATTTCTTTTCCCCCAATCTGATATATTTACTAGATAATATTAAGGTAAATAATACAGCTATCTTTCTTTGTAATATTTTTAATCATTGATTTTTTCCTTGCGTCTTTATACCAACATTTTATAATTAAAGTTTTTAATTGCATGAGATAGCACAAAAAATGATAAATTTAATAATGCAGAAGTAACACAAACTCATTTATATAGATGAATAAATCCTGTTGATAAATAATTTCTATAAGTAATATCAAACAAGACTGAATTAATTTACAATAGCTTTGCATATAAATTCATGAGTTCTGAATATTTCTTAAAATATAAGCTTAAGTTTTTCTAACTAATTGATTGAATCACCATCATAAATACTTTTCTAAATTAAAATTCAGCAAGATACTAAATAAAGTGAATACAAGTAATTAATAAATTATTTGCCTTATTGAAAGGAAATTATGTCATTTGTATATACATATCAATATAGTGAATACATATTGTCATTTCTATATACATACTTTACCACATGTATATTGTTGTGAAATATATATGTGTTAAAGTTTATTTCTCAAACAAAAGTTTAAATGCTCTGTCATTTTTTAAATATGTTGTTTAAGAAATGGTAACTGTAACATCTGGTGTTCATATATATATATTTGCAATAGTAACAGATTTTTGTTTTGTTTTTAGCATTACATGCAACGGTGATTGTATTAAAAATGAAGGCTTTATCTGGGGAACTGTATTTTATCCTGGTGTAAGTAAAAGTAACACTATTTCGATATGAATATAAGTATTTATACTTTTCTTTTATTTCAGCCTTTTTTCCAGGATACTAATTTATCTCTATTTTAAGATACTTTGGATCATAAGATGGAAATAAAAATTTCTTATTTAATATGATAAAAAAATAATTAAAATAAGATGAGACTGCCATCCAGATTTCTTAAATAGTACTTAAATGTATTCATTTGGTTCTTCTGATTTAGTTTATAGTATTTTCTTTTGGTTTCTAAAAAGTACTTGATAAGAAAATGTTAAAATAATTTGGGGTTTTCCAATTTTTTTTTTTTTTTGTTTCTTGTCCGTCTTCTAAATTTCATGATATTATAAACTCAGTTTTTTTTAATTGATCTGTTTATACTAGATCTTTTAAGCAACATAAAGTGAATTAAAAAAAGTTGGATGGCTTATACAATTCATTATTTAATAATTGTGTGCTACATTATTGTTTTAAAATATATCAATTTAAAGAACATTATGAGGTTATCACTTTTGATAGTAAAAAAAGTCTCTTGTATATTTATGCAAGGTCACACACACACAAAAAAAAACTTTTAAATTTAATATTTCATATGATGTCTTTTGACTGCTATAACAACTTCTTCTAACCTTTCATTCATCAAAAGGACCAACTTTTCAATGAAGTGTGTTGGTACACTTCCCTCATATTCTGAAAAAAAAAAAAAAAAAAATTAGTTCTCTTATTTTCATTTCAAATAACTTCAAATTTTGTACTTAAAACTTTTTTTTATTTATATATTTTAAAATATTAATGAATCAAACATATTTTGGGCAAGATAAAAAATATTTCAATAAACACTAATGCTTGTTAAATAATTATATCTGTTTATACTGAAATCAGAAATATGTGTCTATTGTCTGTCGGCACATTAGATGTTAAACTGTTAAATTAATATTGTAACTTATGACACTACTATTCTTTGAAAGAAATGTGTTTCTTAAAGCAACACATTTCTTTAGTTGCTAAGTTTAACTAACCCAAAACTAATTTTAACTGACACAACTCGAAATAGAATTTCAAAGGCTTTTAGAGAATATTTTGAAAATAAAATCTTGTGCATACCAGTATCACATTAAAATTCAAAATTTTTTACAGTTGTTCAATTCAAAAATTCAAGTTATCAATGATATATTTAGCTTAATATGATGAAACAATTAATAATATTTTCTACAATTTAAGTCAGCATTAAAAATTAATTTTAATTGATTTCCAAGAATAGGTTTATTAATTAAAACTCAAGCAACGTAAAGGACGTAGACTTCATTGCTTACAAAGCTACAGATGTTTTTACCTTTTATAAAATAATTAAATGCTAAAATAACTCAGATTTTAATTTTTAAAATGAATTTTGCAAAATTTTATTATATAGAAATTCAATTCAAGGGAGTATTTTTAGAAATAATTAGCAAGTTTTTTTAAAAAATCAAATTAATAGTCAGTAGTTGGCAAAAATTATTAGTGATTTAAAATTCTTTTTATTTTAATATTGTGTTGAGAGTTTATGTAGGTTAAGTTTTCAAAAGGGCCTTGGGGATATATTAGTTTTAAATATATATATAAACTTTAAATATTCAAGAGTCTGTCATTGAATTATATTTAAGAAAATAATTCAGCAATCAATGATACAATCATTGAAAATATAAAAGAATAAGAATGGGATATGGATTACAATCTTTACTTTTATAAGAACTTAAATTGACTTAAGTCAGTGTTTAAATAAAAAATATTATTTTGTAATTAAATGAAAACAATCAGTTAGTATACTTTAACTTTTTTTTTGAATGAATGGAGCTAAAAAAATCGGCACTAAGTTTTAATAAATAAAAATATTTAGAATTTATATCGTTTTGGAGTTTAATCATATTTTGTATTTGTAGAGCAGTTATTTTATTATTCAGTATCAAATAATATATGGCAATTAAATGACAATTGGTTTAAGAACTTTTCAAACTATACCCTTTTTTAAAATAGAATGTTTATAGATACTATTAACTGCATGCCATGGAGTAGCTGCCAACTCACCAAAGTTAACAGAATAGATTCAATAAAAATGATAAATTCATGCCAAAGGTTAATATTTCTTAGCCATTGTATACTAATGCTCTGCAAAGCCTTCTCTGATATAATACTTTTGTTAGAGAGTATACAAGAAAGTATAGGGGAATCCACTTCCTCTGGTTAGTCATATAGAATTTAGCAGTAAATCTTGCATTCAATCCACTTTTCCAGTAAATTCTATTAACATCTGTAATTAATTGTAAAAAGCATGATAAATTAAATCAGTATTAAATAATGGATTGAAAGGCAGTAGTTCTCAATAGAATACAATTCATTTATGGAATTCTGTTTACTCTTTCCACACATTCAAAGATAATACTAATGAAAAAGTTCTACCAAAACATAAGCTTCAAAATTCAAATGTTTTATTAGGGATAGTAATGTTTGGTGGCTTCTTAAAAGCATTCACACCCCATTTTGTACATCATGAAGAACACATGATTCTATTTTTCAAAGATTTTAAAGCCCCTCAGGGGCTCATTTATTATAGGTGAGTACGGATGTCCCAATCCCGACGTTCCCAGGGATCTTTACTCGTTTTATGTTTATTCTCCTTTACGCCTTCTTCTGTCTGCTTGATCCTTCTTTCCCTCGATGGGAAGCGAGGGAGCTTTCCATGAGAAGCTGTCGCCACTCTGTTTGCTTCTTGCTTCTCATGATAGCCAAAAACCCCACGTGTTGGCCGTGCGTGGCGACCCATTAGACGGGTGGTGCACTGTGGTCCCCGGTGTGTCAACCGGCCGGTAGGTACCAACTCAAGTTGTTAACTTGCTAGGGATCAAGCGAAGGGGTTATTCCTTGGGCTTGGCGTTAAGGGTGGTCACTGCCCCCGGGGTTAACTCCGAACTTATAGGTTCTGGCTAGCACTGAGGTAGGTAAGCGCCGAGGCTGAGAATGGCCAGAGCCGGTGGCTGCCTTCCCTTGTTGGACTCCGTGGTGGGTGGTGCCGCCGGGCCCCAGTTCCCAACAATATCGTATGGGCAAAAAACAAAACAAAAAAACTTTTATCCCTTCAGAGGGCAACAAATTGATTCAAAAAACAAGCATCACAAACAAAATAAGGAAAAATATTTTTATCATTTTTTTTATTATTAAAAGAATTAGTGAACACAATGAAACTTTTCATTCGGTTTCACCTTTCCTTGTCGAAAAAGCCATCAAAAGCAATGTTGGTGAATTGTCTTTAATCCGAAAACTTAGATCTGGGGACTTACTCACTGAGATTTCTTCTCGCGATCAGGCAAAGCAGATCATTAAGCTAAAAGAATTAGCTGTGATTCCCGTCAATGTTTCTGCACATGCCTCTCTAAACACTTCAAAAGGAATAACTTGCGGAGAGCTTTTTAATACTACAGTAGAAGAAATTACTAAAGACTTAAAAGTTGAAGGAGTGACGCATGTCCGCCGTATTTCAATAAGGCGAGATGGGCAACTCCTCCCTACAAAACATCTGATTCTAACATTTCAAACCCCTAAATTACCAGAATCTGTTAAAGTGGGTTATATGAAAGTGGCTGTGCGTCCTTACATTCCGAACCCCCTCCGATTCTACCAATGCCAACGTTTTGAACATGCTAAAACTGCCTGCCGAGGGCAACTAACTTGCGCCCGTTGTGCAGAGAAAGACCATAAGAGGCAGTAGTGTGATGCACAAGAGAAGTGTGTAAACTGCAATGGTAATCACACTTTCTTCTCTCTTGAATGTCCTCGTTGGAAGGTAGAAAAAGAAATTATCACAGTTAAAATTAAAGAGCAAATTCCTTATTCAGAGGAAAAACGAAAAGTCCTCTCACAAACCCCAAAACCTAGCGTAAGTTAAGCATCGGTCGTGCAAAAGTCTTTCTGTAAAAACTGCTCTTGCAAAAATTTTACCTAAAATTCCGCTCTAGTAAATATAAGTGAAAAATCACCGGATTCTGATGCTCAAACATCGGCAATCAATGTTCCAGAGAAAACTGAATCCCGGAAATCGAAATCGCAAAATTCACTCAAATTAAAGCTTTCCAAACGTGGCCTTTCACCGACACAATTAATCACAAAATTGAAATTGTCGAATGTAACAAATTCTGTCGCTCTGGGACTTGCAAGTCAAGGCGTCGAGCATAAAGACTTGTCGTTCATTTTTAATAATACTTCTAGGAATCCCGAACTTCTATCTTTACATCCATCTGAGGATGAGGATGAAATCTCAATGAATTGCGAGATTTCACCAGATCAAGATACTGCTGCAAACAATACACTCTCGAATCCAAATTCTTAATTGGTTGTTTCGTTTCTTGAAACTGTCGTGGTCTAATGTCAAAAACTGTTGACATTAAGTGCATCATTAATCAGTTTCATCCTCCCTGTTTGGCAATTCAGGAAACGTTTTTACATTCTGATATTTCCTTTAAAATACGGGGCTATATTTTTGTGCTCAATGATGCAGAATCAAATAATTCTGGTGGTGTTTGTATTTTAACTTCTAATCTTATTCCCAGCACACCTCTTAATTTACACACTGCCTTGCTGGCTATGGCTGTTCAAATACATATTAGAACACTTATTACAGTTTGCTGCATATTTGCCACCACATGATGCCATTAATCAAGAACAATTTAATGACCTTATCGACCAGCTTCCTTCACCATTTTTATTACTCGTTGGCTTCAATGGACATAGTATTTTATGGGGTTCAGACAGTACAAATTCTCGTGGGCGACAGATAGAACAATTTATTATAAATAACTGTTTCTGTCTGCTTAATAACAATGAACAAACGTACTTCCATGAGCCCACGCGGACCTTTCACAGTATTGATCTGGTCATCTGTTCTCCTGAAATGTTGCCATTGCCGAATTGAACAGTTGGAAGTGATCTTCATAACAGCGATCGCTTCCTTTTGATTGTCTCATGCTGATAGCGGCAGTATGACCTTGTCCACTGCGTTTCCTATTCCAAACGTGCAGACTGGACTACATTCACGCAACTAGCAGAAATTACTGAGACGATGGTAAACAGTAGCGACACAACGGAAGCAACGCAAAATGTCATTAATCCAAGCGACACATTTATAATGTTTTATTTGACACAAATGCAAAACAAGAACATAAAAGATACCATGGCACAGCAAACGTTACAATTATTTACAAGTCATCACGATGCACATACACTGGCGAAATACCCGAATCAATCAGGCTCACTGTCCACTGCAGTTCCTTTTCAGATCTATGCTTGATAGCTTGCGCAACACTTGATTTGAATAAATCATTTCGGTTTGATGTGCGAGTGCCATCTGTCGGTCAGTTTGTAAATAATTTTTAATGAGGGGGGGGGTGAATCCAAATACTTTTTTAGCATGTTCCTGTAAATTGCATTTTATGGAAAATTATTTATTATTATTATTATTGAAGTTTCCTTGAATTAGGAGGAGGCGGGGAGACTGAATTTTGATATTCAGCATTTATATGTGAACAGTGATCTTTCAATATACACGAACCTCTTTTTTTGTCATTAACTCATATCTATCATCAGAATATCAACTCTTATCTCATATCAGAATATTTTCTGCATTACTACGCCGGCTTTCTGGCATAGATGTAGCGCGTCTTACTCGTGTTCTGTGAGTCCCGGTTCGGGCATGGTTGTTCTGTGTTCTATCTGTGAGATGTGTGAATGTGTCCCCTTCCCTGTAAAATGGGGCTGTGCAAGCGTGTGGTTGTGTGTTTCATCCTCATATGAGCTAGAAGTCAGACTTCTGCTCTCGGGTGCTCTATGGTTCATACTCTCAGAAGTTACTGCATCCCTCTTTTCGTGGTAAAAAAGTGGACACGACATTATCATCAAGCATGTGTACATTAATTTGTATTAATTGTTAATATTTTTTTCTGGCTTGGTAACTTGAAGTTTAATATACACTTATGTAAAAAACAATTCAATGAAGTATGCTTTAAAAAATTATACAAGATGTAATAAGCTTATATAAATTTAAAAAAAAAAAAAAAATCTTCTAATTCGTGTTTATCAATGCAATCCTAAACAGGTTTTTTTTTCTTTTCTGAACAACAATCAGAAATAAATAGCTTTTTTTCAATTAAAATGGGTAGAATCTTATTAAAAAATGATCTTTAGCCTTTCTGTTTTGCATAAATTTTTAAATAAATTAATGACTGCACTTTCTACACTTAATGTAATAATAAAATTATGGTTTGTAATTTAAAAATTTTATGTAAAGACAATAAACATTTGAAATAGTTGAATAATAGAAATTTCTTTACTTAAAAGAAAATCCATAACAATCTCTAGTGGAACTTTTTCCAATGAAAACTTGGTGAAGATTTATTTTTCCGGCACATAAATGATACATTTGTGTGGAATTTTTAAAATGTTTGATCAGGATAATGTTTGATCAGATTCATTGCTTTTTCCCCCATTCAGACTTTTTTAGAGAAAAGCTAGTTTAATTAAGTTACAAAGCTCTACAAACAAATTATTCTTTAAAATTCATTTCTTCTAAATTTGTTGCATGTACATCAAATCAATTGATCTACTGTGAGTCATTTACGTTTTATAAAAGAAAATACTATCTTAAGCGTCTGTGCCATCCGACTACAATTTAAAATTACAAAATCTGTTTCATTGCTATTAAAATTTTAAATTCTGTTTCAAAATGCCATTTACTAGACTAATAATTGGATATTAATTACACTCTATTTGAAAAAATAATATGAAAATGTACTCTTTTTATGAGCAATCCTTTTTGCTATTAAACTTTCAAAAATATTTTTTAATCAAACATCTTTTTTATATATTTTGAATATTTCAAGAGTTTTTTAAAAAATATTTCTTTCAGTTTTCATCTGTATGCAAATCAGCTGCTCATGATTTTCGAATATCCTTTTGGAGTGCTTCAGAAAAATTTGCTATTTTCAAACAAATGCCACCAAAATGTGTATTCCTTGGGTCTAAACAAATGGGCATTTCTTCTGATATGTAAGATTTGGTTACATTTTATTTTCTCTCTATATTTTATTTATACATTATTGTTTTTTAATAAGATTTTGTTGACCATGTCTCTTTATATCTTGACTTTGTGTACCTCCAAAATTTAGATAAGATAATTTACACTCAAGTCCATAAATTAAGGATATTGCTATTTCAGGAAAAGAAAGAATCAGAAACAAAATAAATGAGGATTATTTGTAAAGTCTAATTTTTAAGCAAAAAGAAAAGAGCAGGAAAGATACTATATGTTTGATATAATTAATAAATATTGCAATTTTTTGCACCCTGAAAAAAATTACAAAAAACAAACAAACAAACAATTTACAAAAATTAATATTACAGGGTTGGTATGATGGTATGTCTTACAGATAATCAATACTGTCTGTGTACAAAGCCTTTTCATGCGGAGTATCAAATTACTGGTCTAATCTTGGGGAATGTCATACCTCATCAAACTATGTTCTAAGAAATTCCGGTAGGCATGTAGGAGGTGGTTGACGAGTTGCAACTCGTCGATCAATATGCCCCACACATGCTGTACTGAATTCAAGTCGGATAAGAATGCTGTCCAGTCCATTCAGGGGATGAAGTCATTCGTTTACGATGTTCGAACTGGCATTGCCATCCATAAACACGAATTCTGTGCCCATGGCGCCCCGAAAAAACGTAGATGTTGTTCGAGAATGATGTTCCAATAGATCTGACCGGTCATTGTTCTAGTTTGAATAGGCAGGTCAGTTCTGAACCCAAAATAATTCCTCTCCAAACGAGAAAGCCTGCCTCACGTTTAACGATGTCTTGCAATGATGTTCTCTTGATGGTAATGAGTACCTGGCGCTCTCCATATGAAAGTCCGAAGAGAATCAGACTGCAAGCGAAACCTGGACTCGTCGGAAAATATCACACAAGCCCACTGTTGCGGTGTCCACAATGCATGTTCTCTGTTCCAAGGTAACCACAAGCGACAATGAGTTGCAGTAAGTGAAACATATGACAGGCCTACGAGCATATAGTCCTGTCAAAGTCCATTGTTTCAAAATTTGCATGGAATCGATCTTTCTGTTTGAAAGTGGAATCCTATGCAATAACCTGTCTTCATGTAAAGATGTTTTTCTTGGTCGTCCTGATCGCCCCTGTCCGCAATAGAATTTGTTTCAGAAAATCTTTTCAAAGTTCTTACGACAGTAAAAAGGCCAAATGGTATTTTAGAAGCAATTTGGCGCATAGAATAACCCTCTACCTTCAAATGTATTATTTTGTACCTTTTATTCTCAGCCAGATATGAAAATTTAGCCATAATTCCAATATTTTCCACAAAAGCACTTCAAATTGCTTTCAGTACACTATTTTCCACAAACACATAACTGTATTTACTACAATAAGCCACTTTCATCTTTTTCTTTCAACCCTTTATCGCAATTGCTCTCTAATGGGTTGAAATAAAGGAGCATTTCATTGGTTGAAAACACACTCATTCATTCTTACAATTTCCATGTGCTTTCTTGTCAAAGTTTTTTTCAACATATCAATGAAAAGATTTGCTTTAGATAAAATCTACAAACAGATTTAAAATCAACAGGAAAAAATACATAAAAACCAAAAACAATATTTAAAATAGTGCTATAATTTAATAACGAAAAATGAAGTCAAACACAAAAGTTATGCAAAAAAAAAAAAAAAAAAAAGATTGTGTTCAGGATTTTTTGCCACCACTGTATGTGTAAATACAAGAATGTCAGAGAAACATTTTTACTTTTTTAATACTTTGGGACCATATAAAAATAACTTTTGCCAAACTTTTTATGATAAACTTTTATAGAAACTAAAATCGTTTAATATAATTTTCTATTTTGTTTAATGCTATTTTACTACCGAAAATTTGTCTGTAGGTGCAATATTCAGGGAATAAATACTTATTTCATTTTACTTTTGTATGT
>JAOUZG010043906.1:5804427-5815859 GCA_026289955.1 Argiope argentata | reverse complement strand
GTATGTATGAACTGAAATTTCCAATATAGATTTCCAATTTTAAAAGTCTATTTTTCCATCCTGTAAAGATTAGAGCTATTTATAACATTAAACTTATGTAATATCATGAAGCAAAAATATCATTCAGACAAAAAATAATAATAATAGATTGGAGAGTATCCTTTATATGGCATAATTAATCTTGTTGAAGTAATTTTACTATGAGAATTAGAGCAATTTGAATCGAAGTTGTGTTCAGGAGGTTTATTAAAATTTTTTATTACTACTTTCCATATTATTAACAATTTTTCTTGTAAGATAAAAGTGCAGATGCATAGAGAAATTTTGCAATGTATTTTTTATTGATTCATAAATGTAATTGGAATTTTAATACTCCATATGCATTATATTAAAGTGCATTATTTTCTGTATAAATTTTGAAGCAAATCCTAAAACATTTCTTGCATGGGATTTGATTTTTGAAAAACTGCATTATTAAAACGTATCTTTTATGTTTTGTGAATGTGTATTAAAATGCATACTTCGATATCTCATTGCAATTTATATTTTAAACCTTTTTCTAGTCAAACTTATGTGGCTGATGGAGTATGTGCTGCAATACCAAGTTTTAGTTTTATCAGCCCTTATATTTCAGGTATCATATTTTTGAAATATATTATTATTTATGGTTTATACATATTATTATTTACAGTTTATAAATGTTATTATTTATGATTTATGAATATTATTATTAATGGTTTATACATATTATTATTTACAGTTTATAAATATTATTATTTATGATTTATGAATATTATTATTCATTGTTTATAAATATTATTTGGGGTTTATAAATATTATTATCTATTGTTTATTAATATTATTATTCATGGTTTATAAATTATTTTTATTCTTTTGTATTTGAAGCATAATTATAAAGACCATTGCTTATTGACTTGGTTAATAATTAATTTTATAAATGGGTTCTTTTTTCATTTGAAAAGTCTTGAACTGATTAAAAATAAGATTAACATTAAAATCATAGAATAATAATAATATAAATTAGTTTCTCTTTCTTAAAACTTTTGCTTGTTGCAGAATTGAGTATGATATATGAAATTAAAATCTCTTCTATTGATGTATAATTGAAACGAAAGTTTTCCATGCTAAATCTCATTTTTTTATCTGTGCATGTCTCATTTTTTCCTTGTCTCATCCTTAATTTCTTTTCTTTTATTATTATTTTCTATTTTTGAGGAAGACAGTCAGTATAATTTTTCCATGTAATAATTAATCTTTGCATATCTTTCATAATATGCATATTAAACTTTGTTGCTTCTGAAAGTGTACATTACTTGTATAAACAGAGTTTTAGTTGTAAAGAATTTTTAAAATAACAATTATTGACATCTTTATTGTTTACAAGAATGTTTCTTATGAATGAAAAAAAAAGTAACTTCCAGTATTTGTGCAAATAAGATATAGGTTTCTCTATTCACAGCTACCTATTATGGAAAATATTGTAGTTTATTTTTTATAAAGTAAAATATCAGACACTTACACATGAAGGGAGAAAATAACCCATTGAATTGAATGAATATAGCATTAGGAGTGAATATACTGAGCTCTTCTCTAGCAATGCTATAATAATGACTGCATCTATATAAATGTGAAAGTTTGGATGGATGGATGGATGAAGTTAGTCAAACACACCAGAACAGCTGAATGAAATTGGATGAAATTTAGCTTACAGATAGATTATAGGTACGAAATAGAACATTTATTTCGTTTAATTGAGTATTTATTTTTTTATTAATTAAAAAACTAACTTTCTTGCTAAATATCTTCATTTCCCCACCTCCAAACGAGTAAGATTTCAATTTGTTTGTTTTTTCCTCGTTAATGAGGTTAGACTTAACATGTTTTCAAACGATTCTGTTTATTTTCTTAGTGTTTGATCTTTTAAAATGAAATATTGTTAATTAATCGATCCTTCGGATTCATTCAGAAGTACTTTTAAATTAAAATAAAACTGAATAAAGGAAATAAAAAAATTTCTAATCTGTATTGCATTACCCTAACTGGCTTAGAAAATTCACGCAATTGCGTTCCCCTACTTGGCGTTGAAAATTCAAGCATGTGCAGTGTGTTCTTGACCTGATTTTGTTTTGGCCTGGCTAATCAATAAAACGATTTTGAAAAATTGGTTTGCTGTTTTTTTTCATTTCAGGTACACTCTGTAAATAAATTTTTTTAGGTTAGTTTAGAGGGCTAAGCTTCGACATACAACCATTTGGTGCTATGCGAGATTGGTAATTTTTCGGTAGCGTTTTATGTGGGCTAACATTGCCGTCACTTTTTTATGTTTTGTAATTTGATTTTTCCTGTTCATTTCCCTTGATTTTTTCCTGCTGTACGTATACATTTCGCCTATTTTCATTATTTTCGATTAAATTTTCTTGCATGCATTCCATTTTCCTGCCTTTATTGGTGGTTTTTCTTTATTTTTGTTAATTTGCTGCAACGTTCATCGAAACCTTAGGATTGGAAACGTCATTGCCGCCGTCCGCACTACATTCGTCCATTTCGCTAAAATTTGGCGACAGGCTTTTTTTTTTTTTTTTTTGGCGAAAATCATATTCAGAAGCACCATAATGATACAGTTTTATGACATTTTACTTCTACTAATCAGACCGCTAGTTATCGTATACACACATTAAAATTTTCACGTGTACAAAGTCGCGGGTAAAAGCTAGTATATAAATATAAAATGCAGAGTTATGGTTTTAAAGTAAATTCTGAATAGAATTAGTTCTAATAGAATATATATATATATATATATATATATATATATATATATATATATATTCTGAATATTTGCACTGAAAAACAAGTTCCTGTATATTTTGTTTCCCTAAAGCTCATAAATAATATTCAGTGTGTTAAGATATAGCTAAAATTAACAGTAAAATCAAATCTATTCTAATTCATCTGCAAAAAGCTACAAATTATTTTATTTAATTTTATTGAATATGAGAAGGGAGTTGGTTGCAATGAACTGAAATTTATCTTTTTGCATTGAAAAAATAGTGTCCAAATTAAACTTTTAGATATTATTTTACAGAAGCATTATTTTATAAATTATTTTTATACAAGTATTATTTTTCAGAAAGTGTCTTAAATATTGCATCTCTTCATACAAACTATCTATTTGGAGAAAATGACAGTCATATCCAATCTTGTTTGACTACTAGAAATAAGACAGATATTAAGTTTGGCTTGTATACAAGAATAAGCAATGAGAGGCCAACTACAATACTCACTTTTAGAGGTAAGATAATGAATTTGCTGTAATTGTCATTTGTTACAATGAAAAGAATTAAAAATCTCCAAAAGCGAAACCAACTTTCTTATCAAAAGTTATATTACTCCATATCTGTCTGAGTGCAGGTGCATACTATAACTTCAAAACCCTGAGAGCTATATCGCTAGAATTTGGTGCACAGTTTTATCATTTAAATTTTAAACCAAATTCTTCAATGAGTTGGCATTCTTTCGATATGTGCATTCATATTTATGTATACGCGATAACTCAAAACTGGATAATTGAAATTTTTAAAATAATCTTGGTCCTAAAATTGTAGCTCTGCGTCATTTGTCCAGCTAAAAAGTTTCAGTGACTATCTTATTAACTGCAAAGCATATTATAGTGATGGTCCCCTTTTACCTTTTAATACAACATATATTCTTAAATGAAATAAAGATTATATATTTTTAAAAAGTTTCAAAAGAACAATTCTTTAAGTAAAATTATTACATAACATTCCATGTACACAATCCCTTATTAAAGAAGGAGCCACCTCCAACGTGTAGGCTAGTCACACGATTTCATCTGTTAGACATATTGTGACGGAATATATCAGTTTTATTACTTTTAGAATGAAATATTTTAAGTATAATAACTCTAATTTGTTTGACTTTATAGAAGATACTCTGAACATAGATTTTTTTTATTTCTTTATAATATTGGTTTTATTTGTTATATTTAATAAAGCAGTTTTATTTGATTTTTTAAACTATTTCTTTAAAATTTTTAAAATACATTTTTAACATTAAAGGAGCTGCATAAAATTTAATATAAGCATTATGTGTTTGATAGAGAATAGGCATACCTACTTTTTTGCCTTCAAGTTCCAGTCATTCAGTAATGATTTACAATTTATTAATAAAAATGGTTATTTCCGTTTGGAATTTTGAAATAGTAGAAATTCAAGTACATTGACTTAAAAATATACATACAAAATTAATGCTTTTTAACTTGATCCATTTTTTAATAGATAATGTGAAATGGTTGAAAACAATTTGGAAATCAGCAATAAGAGGTAATGGTAAGTTGAATGGAGGATATCAGTGTTTTCCAGGAAACAAAAGATTATCCACATTGACTTCTTTAGCATTTAGAAAGGATGGTGAGTACAATTAAACAAACTTTAAAAACTTATTAGAATTTTACTTTAAGAAGTTTATACTTTAAGAGATATACTTTAAGAAGTTTATTGTTAATTGTTATCACAATGGGGACTTACGGATTAAGCTATCTTTTTAAAGAAATTGCAGTATTGATTTTTTGTATTCCTGAAATTTAAAATAATTTAAAATATTTTTAGTATTGAAATCTATATAGTTATTGAATTATATATATTCATATTTAATGTATATTCAGGATTACTGTTTTTCCTAAAAATCCTAAAATTTGGAAAAAATTAATTTGAATCAAAGATCTTTATTTCTCATTATTCACATCATGCAAATATTTTAAATTATTTTTTATTTGGATTTAGTTTTGTTTTATTTGAGTATAATGAAGGAGAAATCACTTTTGATTAAATGTGAATTCCATTACATTAGCATGCAAATTACATAATTCATACTGTAACGAACTTGTCTCCAAAATGCCTGTAGACTCTGGAATTTTCTACTTTGGTGTGAGATGTTTGCCTAGTTTGTTTCCAACACTGAGGATTATTGTTCTGTTATTTGTTCAGCATTCATTAAAACAGTCAAAATAAAACTGTTTCCTTTTCAGGAAACTAATGTAAAAAACAAATTTGTCACATTATTAAACATCTAGTAAACATTTCTACAATTTTTAATTTTTATTTTTTTACTATGCAATTATATTTAGAAATGTTTGACTTTTTAACATTATGAACCATTTTTTATATATAGTTTTAAAATTATTTGTGAACAGTCAAGGAAATAATATGAATCTTTTTTTTTCTCAAAATATTTTGGGAAAGTTACATACTACAGTCTAAACAAATTGATAGTGTATGATTATATAAAAGCAAATCAAAAACATTTTTAGAGTTATTTTTTTATCATTAGTTCTAAGCAATTTTAAGGTAAAAAATATTATTTCCAAAATTTTCAAATAAAATATTTGTATATTTATATAGAATTAAATAAAATTATGTTATAAATTTAAATGGTTTTTTTCTTTTTAAAAATTTTAATGCACATGAAAAGGAATGGAATGAAATTCTTATAATTTTTATGAAATCTTCTAATTATGTGCAAAAAATTTGCCTAGTTGTAGTTAAATAAAGGCATAAAAGCATTATTATAATTAACAGTTCATTTTCAAGTAATCAGGCTTGATTGAAGAACTTATGAACTATTCAACATTACAAATAACTATGTTCCCCAAATGAATAGGTGTGACTCAAAGTTTGTCATGCTCTCTTAAAATCCTAATGTTTCCTTATTCTATCTTTGAAATGGGCTTTGATATTTATTTTATCTTATAGCTTTCAACTTTTATTTTGTCACAATAAATCTCTGTTTTATTTTACACCAAAGTTTGTTTTTCTTATCATGCTGATCTCATTTATCTAATGTCCATATATTTATCTACAGCATAACATAATTATTTAACAGTCAGAATGCCTTTACCTTATGTTTGGGTTAATTTATATATAATTTTTTCTCACTGGTTTAATATGCAGGTATTTTTTTATAGCTTACTTTTATCCTGTTAAACTAACAGTTACTGTAAACTTGCACGAAGAAGTTCATTTGGAAATGATTAAACAAGAAGCCTGCAAAGGTCATGTTATTTGGAGGAAGAATGGTGATCATAATCTTGTAAATGTACCTTATAATAATACCCATACTTCTATCATTTTTTTGTCCGTTGAAGTTGGTCATTCTGGCATCTATAGCTTAGAGTGCAGTAATTCTAATATTGAAAGAGCTGGATTTGTACAACTTATTGTCAGAGGTAATATTCTGTTGACTGATTATTATGCTGTATAAAATTGTAAACTGATAATAGCTTAGAATTTGTGAATTAGCAGTTAGATACCTATTCTGCTAATGCTAAAACATATCATGAAAACTTATTTTATAAAATTGCAAAAATAAATCTGAAAAGAGAAAATTGTAACCTTCTAAAAACAGTTAATTATTGTTACATGGAAGTCTATTCCATTATAATTTTGGAGTGAAGCTATTGATTGTAATGCTCATGTATCTGATGTAATATCATAAAAGAAAAGAAAAAAATCTCTTGTAATTTAGACAGATGAAAAATCAAAATTAAATTATCATAAAAAAATTTGGTTGCATGGCTTATTTTTACATTGCAAAAATCATGGTGCATACATTTGAAACTAAATTAAGACATATAATGTTATTTGATCTTAAAGAAAGGAGAGGTTATGAGTTTATAATTTTAACCAGAGTGTAATCAAGGGAAAAATTCAATAAACTATATGAAGCATTGAAAAGCTATAGTTATTTAAGAAAAATGTAAGTAGACACATAGAATATGGATTCATTGTTTGAAACCTTTTTGGAGAAAGACGATATTAATATTAACAAACAAAAAAATCACCTAGAAGTTATTGCAGAAACTGCAAACTAAGAGCATAATAATGAATCTTGTACCAGATCCAAACTTGGCATCAAACAAGCCTTGATATGATGGGTGAAAATCAAAGGCCAAATATTGAGTTGAAGTATAATGATGTACATCAAATCTAAACAAATGTCAGCTTAATTAATTCAAAATGTTTGCATTGTTTATATAGATGCATTAAATAATGCATATTGGAAGAATTGAGAATTAAAAAGGAAAAAAATCAATAATATTTCTTAAATAATTATAAAGTTGGGAAATAGTGAGTAAAAATTAAATTAATAAAAAGCAAATGGGCGTATTTTTTAAAACAAGAACATGCTGTAGAAATGAAATATAAAGAAATAGGAAAAAAGGATTTGTTGCAGCTGCGATTAGCAAAATAAAAGATTGAAATTAATAATGTCATATTCACTAATTGTGAGAGCCATTGAGAATCTGAAACCAATAAAATGATGATTTTCAATTTCTTGAAGATATTCAATTATTAGTACCTACCACCCAATATTCAATATAGGTTAATAAATATTACTGTAAACATTTTGTTTAAATTAATATATTAATATTATCAGCTTAAATGTCTTTTAACAGTTCTAAAATAGTCAATTTTAATGTAACAGTAATTATTTCATGCAAAGTAAGCAATACTGTGAGCTTTAATTTTCATTCATTAAGTGAATTAAAGTGAATATCTATAAGAATTATTCATATCTAGAGATTAAATTTCATCTTTTCCCCCCATCTTAATTGCAGCATGCCCTAAAGGGAAATATGGTAATTTTTGCACTCAAAATTGTTCCATATGTCTCAATGGTGGTGTATGTCATGATTTGAATGGAAAGTGTATTTGTCCTCCAGGTTTTTATGGTACAACATGTGAAAAAGGTAAATTTCTTTGTTATTTAACTTTTGTGATTTTTTTAATTTAAAATATCAAAATTTAGAAATCAGTTTTATTTATATTATGTTTTATTGAAACCATAGTTTCTCTGAGGATTAAAAAATATTTTTAAAATTGGTAGACATAAGTTATGCTAATAATTGTCAAAAATTTCAAATATTTTTTTTATATTATTTGTGAAAATGCTTTATAAGAGAATCATTTATATACAGCTTTCCTTTTATTTTCAATGTCATTTCAATTAAAAAAAACATTGGCTTGAAGTAAAATAATTTTTAAAAAACTGAGGAATGATTTTTCTTATATAATCTTCAGTGATGATTCATATATTTGAATGCATTAGTTTGACTCTCATCTTTGTAATGATCTGATATCTTTGTAGAACTACAAGGATATTCTTAATGGGATGCATGCAGCTACAAGTTTTACACCTTGCTTGAGACTAATAACCAGATAGTAATAATTTTTAATACTTTATTTTCTAAATAATTCAAATGAAAAAAACAACAATAGGGAAGCAGTTTTGCTATATTCTTAGGGGACTCTTAAATTTTTTAGAAAATAAAAAAGTATTGAATGTTTGTTGAGAAAATTCAGAGTATTGAATGTTTTATAACATCAAATACTCTTACATATTTCTTTTATCATCAAAAATCATGGCAATAATCCAATTTGAAGAATATATGACAATGTAATGATTTGACTTATTTTTTTTTTCCATTTTGAAGAGGTTTAAATCACATTTTGAATAAAAAAACGTTTAAATTTTATTTTACTTAAAATTAAGCTTAATTTCAGAATCAATCAATGATTTTCAAAAATGTATTTTAAAACACACCCATTTTTAAACACTTTTACTTTTTGATATAATTGTTTAGATGCTTAGAACTAAAGTACTATTCTTTGAGAAATGCTTTATTCTTACAGTGCTCTGAATTAACCTAATCAGAGAAATTTTTAGTAAATAATACCATGAGTTATTACACAAATTTTTTAAAAAAATATTCTATTGCTCATGTAGAATTTCAATGCTGTATGATTTTGCTATCTCTGTTTTGTTTATAAAAATGTTTAGAATCAGCAAGAATCTTTTATTAGTCAAAGTTTAAGAAGTCCCATTTTTCAAATTATGGTAAAAAGCTCAAGTGAGATGATAGAAAAGTAGAGAGGTGTATCATACAATGAACAGAAGAATGCAAGGCTTTTGAAATAGCATGTATTACATGCCAATCATATTTCAACTAATTTGTTCAAAAACCCACCAAGGTCAAGATAAATAAAATACTAAAGTGAAATTTTTTTTTATCAATCATTGATTCAAACAAACTAATTGGTCACAGAAGGAGTAATGTAAAAACTATAAATTAAAAACTATAAAAACTTTCAAAACTATAAATTAAATTCAGTTATTAAATTTTCAATCTATTGAGAAATGTGATTTTTTTTAATTGGTGAGAATTCAAGTGAACAGGTAAATTTTCATTTATTTATTGTATATTTAGAAAAAGTGTTCATATACTATTTAAAAAAAATTGTAATTGTTTTTTATTTAAACTATTACTTAAATTTATCTTTTATCTGTAATTACTAGACATCTTATTTTTTAAATAAATGTTACTATTGAAAAACTGACTTTTATATAGTATGTGCACCTGGATCTTTCGGAGAAAACTGTGAAATGAACTGTAGTCTAGTTTCTACCTCTAACGATCAGCTGTCATGTAAAGAAGCTTTAATTTGTCTGCCTCATCCATATGGCTGTTCTTGTGGTGCTGGCTTTACTGGAATATTTTGCAATGAAAGTATGAATATTTCTCTTAGATCTATATCCAATCTTTATTATTGATAATCAGATAAATAGAAGTTTTGAAACTTGATGCAACTATAAATATATATTTATTATAAAAGTTAGATAAGACATGATAACTTGTTTATTTTGTATTTCTTTCCCTATAATATAATAATATGTAAAACTATTTCAACTTGATATTTATTTCTTATTCTGTAAGTCTAACAATCTTATCTGCATATTGTCACATCACATGCACATTCCTCTTTATTAGTAGTACAGATGAAAAAAGTTGATTGTTGAGACTGTATTAGCTAATTAATGAATGTGTAATATATTTAAATACAAAAAGAGTATTTCATGATTTCTGGTCCATTAATTTCTAGCAATGAAAGTTAAATGTTTCTTATAAAATGATGATAATGGTTCAAGACCATGTAATTTTTTTTTCTGAAATTCTCAAAGTAGTAAAACAAAACTTTCGGAGTAAAAAGATGTTAAAAATATTATCTGATTTTAACTTGCTGAATTTTTTATATTATTAATTGTCAAAGAACTTTCAATTTAGATAAGCTGTTAAGATTTATTAAAAGAAATATGGGATTGAAAAAAGAAGAGTACTATTACTTTGTGTGAATGTTTATTTTAAAAATTGCAATTTAATGTTTTGTAGAAGTTTTTTAGAAAATAATTCATGTAAACTCAATACTTTAGATATATTGACTTTTTGTGTGCTTTTCTTTCCCTTAGTTTAGAAGATTGAGTTGTAATATATTAATTTATTATTAGTAGAAAGTAACAAAATTTATAAATTCTACTTTTCAGCCTGCAAACCTGGCACCTTTGGAGCTGGATGCAGTGAAAAACATTACTGCCATTGTGCCAATGGAAAAAATTGCAATATTTATACCGGTTTTTGTGATGATGAGTGTGCTCCAAATTGGTATGGCGAAAAATGTGATTTCAGTAAGTAAAATGCATTTGAATTTCTGCTATTGGGCAAATTATCAATCATTTATAATTTTTCAACCTTGCGTTCTGTTTTGTTTTTACTGTTTGATTTTTTAAAAATTAATAACTTTTTTTGATGTGGATTTTTTAAACCATTTTATGGGATTTTGGTATTAAGCTATAATTCTGCTTGAAAATTGAATTTAATGCTTACAAAAGTTCTATTAGTTAATTTTTATTCATATTATTTTACTAAAATAGGTCATATCTGAAATATAGAAATTTGTTCGAATTCAAATTTTATCCTAATCAGATAATGTTTACTGAATTAGAAAGTATTTCTTGAATAAATCTTACAAGTTTATGATGTATTATAAGATTACCCAAAGTTAATATTATGAACTAAAATAACAATAGATGCTTTGTTGTAAATTCTAATTCTGTTGGAGGGAGTAATTTTTAAATTTCTATCCAGAGTAATGAATTGGATTCAAAATGCCATTAATATTTCTGTAGATGTCCTCACTGCCATCAATCTTGGCCATTTAATAATTTTCAAAATGAGGTTTTTATTTAAAGTTTTGAAAGTAATTGCTTATGTTACTTCAATCAATCTAAATTGCCAACTTTTTGATATTATGCAAACATTTTATTCCAAATATATTCATTAGAGTAACAAACAATGTTAAATGGTTAAAACAGATATAAAACCAATAATTTTTTTCTTATTCATTGTTTAATAGCCTTTCTGATATTAAAGATTTAATATTGTTTTGATATCAGTAAAGATAAAAGCTGTCCTTAATAAAAAGAAATTAAAAAAGCACCTTGAGAAAGTATATGTGTGTGTGTGTGTGTTTTAATGCAACTGAAATGTAAAAATATATATA
>JAOUZG010043906.1:5769042-5804027 GCA_026289955.1 Argiope argentata | reverse complement strand
GTTATCTTTTTCTTTTCATACTGGATTTTCTAAGTTAAAAAAATTTATTCTAATTTTGAAAAACTGAAACATTAATTATTACAATAAATCTCTAAGTTTTTTAGGTTTTTATTTAAACTTATCATTAATTATTCTATATCATTAGTATTCCATTATAAAAATAAAATGTACTAATTTAAGAAATTTTTGTAATATATTAAAAGTTAATGTTTTTTTTTTAAATATATGCTATACAATTTGTGCCAGTTAAATCACAAAAAGAATGTTTTAGAAATATGCATTTACTGGCATGAAGGGATTATTTTTAACTGTTGTATTAATATATATTTTAAATTGGTAAAACATAGAAATTTAAAAATGTCAGAGAAAACCTATTTGATTTGATGATATATTTCCTTCTAGAAATTCAAATTTATTTAGCATGAAATTTTACCACATCATCCCAATATTCTTTCATTTTTATAAGCGTTTTCGTAAACATTATAGTAGTCTGAAATTCAATTATTAGCTCCTAAGTAATTTCACATAAACAATAAGTACAATGTACATAAGTAATAATATTTAAATACTTCAATTTTTTTCTTCAAAAATATCTCTTACCAAATGTTAATTTCAAAGAAATTCCAAATAATCTGATTATGTTAGAAATTTGATTTTTTAAAAACATTTATCCATTTTTGATTTGACTGTACATATATTAATGAACCTGGAATTTCTTACTATGAAATATTTATTACTTTTACCTTTTCCTTTTAGCCCTTACAAGTGTGACTGGATTGTCTTTTGATGAAGTTTCATCCTCTACTCTTAATTTAACATGGAGATCCCCCTCTGAACTGTATTCAACTGCTCATGTTCGATATTATATAATTACATATCAACGCATTGGGTGGAGATTTGTTTGCAACTCTTCTGGAGATGAGAAAATATTACAGAAGAACACAACTAATACAACATTTATGTTACTTAATTTAAAGTCATTTGCCATTTATAATGTGCATGTCCGTGCTAATATAATTTCTAATTCCGCTTCTTTTAACCAAAATGGAAACTCTGAAGTTGTAGTGGAAACATCTGGTACAAGTTAGTAAATATTATTTTTTATTTACTTTTTAGTTCAGTTAATTATTTATATCTCCATTTTAACATAATATATAGTTTTTTTTATAAAATTTATTCATTTAAATGAAAATCAATATTCTATGAGTCTACTGAATTTACTCATATGGAAAGCTATAAACTTCCCATAATTATTATTCAGTATTAGATAAATTGGTTCAAATAAAGGAAAAGCATGACTACTTATACCTTTTATTATTTTTCATTGATAATATTGTTATATCAGAAATAGTATAATACATTTTCCAAACAAAAGTAAAATAATCAAATTCATTTTCTTATTTTTCATATTTAATATTTTAATGCTTTTACCATGTTTTATCATAAATTTATATTCTGATTCTGTTTCCTAAAGGCTTACTTTCATTTTTTAAAATAATAGAATCATACTTTTATGAATTTTATTTGCATGGTTACCATCACCACTAATCACATCACCTTCCATCATATCAGTTGAAATCTTAACAATAATTCATAGCAATGTCATCATTTATAATAAATGCCTTTAACATTTCATAAAAATGACTACTATATTATTACTTTGATATTAAGTATTTTTGTCGCCGTTGATGATGCATTTTTTTAAGGTGCATGTTTAGTCATTTATATTTGAAACAATTTTTTTTTTCATATTTAAGTTTTTTTTAAATGTAGCTAGCTTTCAATATCTATATGAGATAAAATAATTGTAAAATATTCTGCAATAATATAATACAAATCTGTAATAATTAAAAGTTTCTTATTTATTGAAGGAAATGATTTTGAATTTAAAATATGTTTCTTCTTTCTATAATTTTATGAAAAATATAGCAAAGTAATTCAGAAATGTTTAACATATCTGATAATATTTATCTAAACTAAATTAATTCTTTATTAACATGTAAGATTTTAATGGGCATACAGGAATTTATGTGTTTTACATTTTTAAAGAAGTTTTGATTTTAAAAATCTGTAATTTTTTAAATTTGAATTTCATTTTATATCACTTGAAGATCCTATTTTTGCATAGAATGTCAAAATTGCTACAGTGTAGCTAAGCAATAATTTATTCTGTTAATATGTCTCTATTTTCCTTTATTTATAAATATTTAGTGTTTTTTCAAATTATGATATTGATTGTGTGTAAAATATTATTTCTTGCATATATTTCAGACTTGTTTTTAATTTTTTAGGGTTTTAAATCTCAAATGTCTATTATTTATTTTTCTTTATTTCAAAAAACACAAATTATAGAATTGGTGCCTTAAATTAGTACTTGAAAAATATCGCCTAATTTTATTAGAAAAACAATGTTATTAATGTGTACTATTTTTCAGTACCTCCATCTCCTGAAGATTTCCATATTAAGTTAACTATTTCCTCTGCTTTGTTCCTTGTTTGGTCATCAGCATTTCCACCTACTGGTTTTCTTGATTATTATAAGGTCATTTACAGAGATCCAAGAACAAATGATACTAAAGCTGATACTTTAAAGAACACCTTTGAAGATAAATGCTGGAATAAAAGTTTTGAATATTGTTATGTGATTAGGAATTTGATGCCAAGCCATACATATGAAATTCAGGTAATTTATTAATAAAGTTGTATCATATTTCAATATCTGAATTAACTGTATGTTTTTAGGTGGTATATATTGCATGTGCGTTCCTAGAAATTTGAAATACTGCTTTATTTCAGTTAATTGCTTTCAATAAAAATGTCAGTTCAGGAAGTGAAGCAGTTACCATCACAGCTGAAACTGCACCTTCAGGTCTGTTGCTGTGTATTTATTTTTTCATGATCTTTCTTATAAATTATCTATAATCTGCTTATTTCTATAGGAATATTTTTGCAATAGTAAAAGTCTCTTAGAAAACTAGCATTTTGTTTTCACATTGACTGTAGGTTCCTCCCATAATTTAGATATGCTAATCATAAAACATATACTTTTGATTTTATTTATGAAACTTGCATCAGATTTTTTTAAATTCAAATATTTACATTGGAAAGAGTACCTAAAGTAATATGGGCATTAAAAAATTCTAATTTTTATCACATCAAAATTATTTCAAAAAATACCAATAAAATTAACGTTTCCTTCCAGATACTTGGCATCTCTTGTTTGCTTCCTTTTAATGTCTCTCACCCTGCAAGAATTAGCCAGTTTTTCTTGAGTTAGATCATAAGTGAACTCTTGATTGCAATAATCTTTTCTGTGTTCCTTTTCTGCTTCAGAAGCTAATAATTATTGTTTACTCATAATTCTTCTAAATGAATGTTAATGTTTCTAAATCTGAAAGAAATATTAGATTTTTTCAAAAGAGTGTAAACAACTACTCATGCAGTAAATTTTTTTTTCTATAACAATTTAATAATTTTGAAGAAATAATTTCTTAAATAATTCTAAATCTATAAAAAATATCTGAATTGTAATGTGTACCAAGAATTGCTATTTTAAATTATCTTTTGAATTTATTCTTTTTTATGTGGTTTATATATATATGTATAGATCAGTAGCTGAAAAAGAGACAAATTTGGAATTTAAATTCAGTTCATTTTTCCATCGTGGAGGGGAAGGGACCATGGTTTATACACAGGGCAAAGCAATGAAACATATCTACTTACATCGAAACAAATCTGAGAAATTTTTCCTTTTGTGCTATTATTAAGAAATTCTATGGATTTTTTGACGTGTTGATTTGGGAAGTGAAATTTTAGATATATTTGAAAGGTATGCATTAGATATTACGAATTTTTATGCTTTCACTCAGAGTATGAAAATTTCAACGATCATCAAATTTTTTGAGTCTGTATTAGAAATAAATAACGAAGAAGGTGTGATAGAGATTAAGAAATATTAAAAATTTTTAAAGTAAAGTATTATGGTTAAGTTAAGGGGAAAAAAAGAAAATTAATTAGGATATAAATTAAAGCAAGAGATTATTATGCACAGGTATGATGGCATTTCATTTATCTTCTAAGTATTTAATGATTTTTTTTTGCTTTTTATTTTAGTTGTAGACAGTTTTACATACATTTGATTTAATTATGGCAGAAAAATATCTTTAGATTCTTCATATTTGATTATATGACAAAAACTCACTGTCCCCTAACTTCAGTCCTTTTTTTTTTAGAATTAAAAAAATCATTACTTAAAACTGATTATTATTTTTAGGAGATCTAGATTTTTTCAATGATCATGTGTAGAACAGTTTTAAGACTGCTTAGTTTTAAAATATTCATACAATTGCTCAATTTATTTTAAATGATATTTATTTGCATGTTGGCATGCTTGCTCTTTAACATAGTATTAGAAAAAACTATTCCATAAATCAATACCAGTCAAAACATATTCTATAAATCTGTGCAAATCTTTGCATGTGTTAATGATATAAACATCATTACAAGAACATCTGATCTGAAACAAGCATTTCTGAACCTGGGAAAAAGAGGCAAGTAAAATGTACCTTACTATAAACCAGGAAAAAACTAAATACATGCAAAGGTAACAAACTCTTCTTCTCACCTGCAAATAGATTTAAATGTGAGAAAGTTGATATCTTTATATGTCTAGGCTCTGAAATTAACATTAATAACAATATCACACCTGAAGTACAGAGGAGAATTAAAACTACCAATAGAGGCTTTTACATATTAAAGAAATATTTAAAATCAAATTTAATTAAAAGAAAAACAAAGTTAATTTATAAATGTCTAATCAGGCCTATGCTCACATACTCTTCAGAAACATGGACATTTACACAAAAAGATGAAAATGATGTCTTTGAGCGTAGATACTAAGAGTTATTTTTGGATGAATACATGTTGATGGCATTTGACACAGACATTCAAATTTAGAACTTTACCAGGCCTACAAGAAATCCGATGTCTAGAAATGCATAAAAATCTAGAGAATTCATTGGACCATTATTAGAATGAACAGGGAATGGGCAACATAGAAAATATACCTGGCTATGCTGACTTGAACAAGAACTAAGGGCCCACCCAACCTCAGATGGTTTGATTGCCTGAAGGGGACTTTGCCACTTTAAGAATGATTAACTGGAAGACCATTACCAAGAAAAAGAGGCCTAGAAGAAAACTCTTGAGAAGGCCAGGGCCCACCTGGGGCTGTTATGCCTCTGAGGAAGGAAGGACATGTAGTCTCAAAAAGGCAACCAGTGAAATCTACGTATTTTGAGTTTTCCTTAATTGTCATCTCAAAATGCAAGAAACTCTTTCTGCCTTTTGTCAACCAAATTTACATCCACAATAAATATATTTTTAAAACGAGTAGGAAAACCAAATAATTGGTATTTGCAACAACTTTTTTGGCTGTTATTTTGTTTTCATCCATATCTATTTCAACTGAAAGCTGTTGAACTCTACATTTGTCAGAAATGATCATCTCTTCCATTCTTGAGTCTCCAGCATTATATCGCTAAAGGAATTTTTATTTCATCTGAAAGCTCTTATGCTCCAGAGGCTTCATCAGGGGTTGCCTGCTCACATTTACAATTTTCGAGATATATCACAAAATAAAACTGTAATATAATTACCTTGTCTCAACAAACTACATTTTAGTACTTTCATTTGCTTTGATAAAATGTTCTGTCATGATTGCATTGTAAATGTAGCACATCCTGATTACCTATCTATGCACACAAAGTGATGAAATCAATCTAATTGTTGAGGCCTATGGCTGTGCTAAGATTTTATTTTGTAAAGTTTCTAGTGAATAGAGAGCAGCTTTAAGCAGATGTCAATTGATGATGTATTTAGAGCTCATAAGTTAACAATTTGCCCAATCGTTACCATGATTGTAGCCAAATCGTTATCAGGAACTTCAAATTTGCAATGTGATTTTTGCCTCATATCATATATTAAAGTGGTGTTCTTTCAATTTCTCCCAAAAATGTAGAATGATAAAGTTTAGGGACAAGTGACCATTAATTGTACATCTAGATGTTTTGAGCTCTCATGTAAAACAAAAATTGGGAAATCAGACCAGTGATGGGTCTGAGAGACTGGTTCTTTGGATGTCATTATTTTAAATCCATTTATTGTCAGTCATTCAATAAAAATATGTTATCTTTAACTAATGATGTCCTGTTGTTGTTCAACATTTCTACTTGAATTATTACTCCTTTGACTATGAAATTCTATTACTTGTTTTTTTTTTAAATGTTCAATTTAGGATGGAAAACATTAATTACATTTTATGATAATTCATAAAATACTGGGGAAGGCAGTTTCAAATATGTTTTTAAGGCTGTATTCATGTAAAAAGATTGTCTTATTTATATCATTTAATAATCATAAGTTTTTTCCTTATATTATAGTGTGATTTAAAGCAAATATTTGCTTACCTTTATATATTGAAAATTTCTATTAAGGTTAAAGGAGAATGTGCATTTATATGTTGTTTCTCTACAATAATCCAATCTAAAACTTTGAAATTTAGTGTACATATATATTGAAAGATGAAATTGCATTTTATAGAAATTTGTTTGAACATTTTAGCAAAATCTTTTATTTATTAAAAATAAAAATAAATAAAATTACAAAAATATTATAGTACAATAATAATTTGTACACTAGTTTAAAATTTAACAAATTATCTTTTCAATAATAATTTAGTTACAATAATTTTTTTGTCTAATTTTAATTAATTTATAGAGATTTTAAAAAAAATTGTAGCAGTGTATAGTAAGAAAACTACATTATAATATTTAATCCTGATTTCTCTTGTCAAGCTATGAAGAATCAGCTTATTTTTCCATATTGAACAGATTTCTGTTTAAAATATACTTTTAATGCAATTCTTGAATACTATGGTAATTACAGTTAAACAGTTATCTTCACAAGTAAGCAATAATAAAAAGGTTTTAATGTTCCTGAAAATTGAAAAACTCTTGGTTTTCTTCTATTATAATTGTGTTTTAAAAAATGTATTATCAATTTTAAATTTCAAGTTTAGTACACTGAATTTGTTTATTCAGTTTGAGTAATTTTTTTGAGTAATCCTTTATTATATTATATAAATAATATATAATCTGCAGTTTATGTAAAATTTCAATGTTGAATAATTCTTCATCCAGTTTTTATGTTTTTTCGAGTGTGTAGCGATGAGTAAACATTTTCTACAAATATAGAGAGGTGTATAATACAATGAAATAGCTGTGTAAACCTTCTAAAATATTTCAAAATGCATGACTATCAAAATTTGAGTCATTTACTAAGGTGTAACTTTGTATATCTAAGATTTAATCAGAAATTTCAGTAATCAGTATCTTGACTGATCAGTGGTCACCATAAGTGGCTAGTTTAAAAGGTAATAAGGTACACTGCTTTTTTTTATTTCAATAAATAAGTAAATTTTCTTTCATTAAAGATAGAAAAGGTGATCTCTTTTTATTTGATAGTTACTTATTATTTGGATACATCATTTTAATAAAAAAATTCATAATTGTTCCTTTTCTTTATAAAAATGCTCATAAGTTTAAAATTTGAATTTTTGTCTGGGCATGATTGAATACATTTTTTGATCGTGATTTTTACAATATATCAATGAAAATTTTTTGTTTGCAAATACAAATGAAATAATAGTATGCAATAACATTATTGAAGTATAATGCATTATTTTTTTAAATTTAGATCCTGTTTCAAATTTTAGTATTTCTATTTTACAACACAGAAAAAATGAGGCTACCATATTTATATCTCCTGGAAATGCTAATTCAAGTATTTATAGGTATACTTTATTTTTTTACTTTACAAGTGAATTTAGTTGTTTTCAATCTTTTATTAAATATGGATTTTCATATACAATAATTTTTTTCATGATATTTTTCAGCAAATGTTTTATCTTTTGAAGATATGAAAGATTTATCAATATTTTGATGTTTATTTGTATGATTTGTCATTTACTTGAAGCTTTACTTGCAATGACCCAAAATGTTCAGAAATTAAGAATATATCCTTACCTTTATTCTTTTTAAAGTACCAGACTAATTCATTTCTAATTATAAAGGTGTATGGTTAATTAGGTAAATATGGTTAATTGTAAATTTACCATGTTTTACTTTAAAGGGGTTTTTTTGGAATTTTAATTAAAAATTAAACAGAAATTTTTGGGATTTTCAAGGTATATAACTTTTGATTCGAAAGCAGTTTGGAGAGTCGTAGCCCAAAATCATCAAATAAATACATATTGTCTTTTTAATTTCACTTTATTTAGCAGCACAGCACAAAAACACAAGAAGAGTTTAAAAAGGGCTGAAGCATTTCTCTCTGGACTTATATATTATAATATCCTCACACATAATACTTGTGTACATATCTGAGCATCACACATGTGTAGATATCTTAAAGGAATTCTTATACTTTTGACTTTATGTTGACTTTTAAACAACAAAGGAAAGCAGGATTTCACTAAAAGAATCTATTTTATTTAAGTGACTTATTACTCATTATAGGAATACTCTAAAAAAATGTTTACACCAGAGATTTGTTATCCATCTACTTGGCAAGCGGACCCATTACCTTTTATAATGCATTATTTGTTTTTTTAATGGATCAGGAAATAACATTTTAGAACGAAGTTAGTATGAGAAGAATTAAGACAAAACTTTGGAAAGTAATTAAATGTAAAATTAGAGTTCAAAACATCATTACACGTGCACGCATGCACACACATTTTTTTTTTAATTACCTTAATTTCCAAGAATTCTTTCATTAGAAAAAAAGGACTCAATTTTGGTAGTTCATTTGCTTTACATATCTTACGAGTATAAAGATATTGAAATTACACAAATCAGGACTCTAGTACAACTTGATGCTTAAAACTGCATTTTTCAAAAAATCATAATCTCTCTCTCTCTCTTTATATATATATATATATATATATATATATATATATATATATATATATATATATATATATAGGATATAATAAATTTCAAGATAATTTAATGCAAACAGCTTTCCAATGAAACAACTAATCTATATTAAAAGTTATTTAATGCCAAATTTAATATTTGTATTTCCTTAACCTTCTTTTCTTATATCATTGCAAACATTATTTGACTTACTTAACATAATTAGATCTTTCTTAAAAATATATATATCTGTTATTTTTAAACAGTTTTAGCTTATTAGATGTAACTAACATAATAAAACTGTATATGTTATTAGTGAAAATATGAATAAGGGGTGTTATATTAATAAACATTAGAATTTTGTTTTTATAACCTCTAAAAAATTTATGTGTATTAACAAATCACATCTTAATTTTGTAGAATAATCCAATATATAATAATCACAGTATTATATTCTGTATGTATTATTTTAAATGAAATTTGTAAATCTAAATTTAATTGTGTAAACATTAAAGGTATTAGAAAATATGTCCTTTAAATTCAAGAGGCAAATTTATTCTTTGCAATCATTTAAATAATTTCAATAAAAATTTAATATTCAAAAAGAATATTAAAGAAGAAAAAAAGAAGAAAAAATTTTATATTCATATATTGTGATTATTAATGCTTAAGTTATACCTCAGTGTGACCCATTTAAGTAAAAAGCACATTCCCCCCTCCTCCACGTCTTTATGCATCATTCAAACTTTGTCCATGCATCATCAAAACAACAATTCTGCAGTTTGATCTTAATTGTTAAGTTTTTCCACCACACTCAATCACAAATGTGTACTTTCTTTCTTTAAAAATCATTTTTGATGTGATCTTTGAATCATTTTTTTGGTGAGATCTTTTGCTAGGATAGTTGTTTTGATGTTTCTTCTCAAATACCCATACAAAACTTCTCATTTTAAATGATTTTTTATTTGTTTTTTTTTATTCTGAAGTTTACCTTTTTTTTCATCCATCAAGTAATCCAGCATAATCTTGATGATGCATAAAATCAATATTTTACTGAGAATCATTAGTGCCAGTGAAAAGGATGAAGACTACTAATCATGTATTGTATCCTATATGATGAACAAGATAGTAACTCTTACAAATCAGACTTGAGATCCAATAATTTTCCTTACTCTTCAAGCACATGAACTTGTATATTTTGACTAAATATATATCTGTGTATTCACTATGGTATCAAAAGCTGTGAATGCATTTTGTTTTACTTTAAATTAAAAGAATTGGAACTATCATATTTTGAATCCTAGAACAATTAATAAAAATCTGGTCACTCCTGTGTTGGAAAATTAAAATATTTTATTTAGAATGCTATTTGTACATTACTTTTTGATGTATTTTTAGTTCAAATGTTAAAGTGGAAATTTTTTTTAGCTCCTTTTTGATTGTAGTAGATGCAATGGATGAATATCACCGTCCGAACCAGATTGACATATCGTCTGAGATTCATAACAAGTCAAGATGCATAACTCCTTCATCTTATAAATATACTTATATTGCTGCCAAAATTCATAATATTCCAAATGATGGAATGGTCTTAACTGTAGGAAATAAAAGTTGTTTGAATGGTTATTATAACCAACCTTTGGAAAGTGGAAAGACTTATAGAATTGGCGTAACTGCTATAATTTCAATTTGTGAGGCAAGTTTATATTTTTAAACACATCAATATTTTAATTTTTATATATAATTTTATATAGCTTTATTTATTTGTTTTTCTAAAATGGAAATTTTATATTCAATTTTTCGCTCTCTTCCGAAATTATTGAGTTCTAAAATTTTAGAGTGTTTTATAGTATTTTAATATTTTGAGAGTTCAAATATGGATTAACTAAATTTTATTTAATATTGATTCATTTTGATAATTGCTATTTGGTAGTAAATTTTAGAAGGTTTGTTCCAAGATTTAGTTGTACTTATAATGTTTAATAATGAAATATATTAAAGGATAAAATGTAAAAAACAATAAAAATAAAAATGATTTAAAAACTTGATTCTGTTATATGTAATCAGTTATAGAAAACAGTCATATGAGAAATTTTGCTGTGAAACAAAAAATTATAATAACATTTATGTTGGTACTTAAAAACATAATGATTCAGAAATCATGCTATAATAAACTAGAAAACGTATTTAACATTCAATAAAAATTAAAATATGGTATAATTGAGTTTAAATTTCCTATTTATTAGAATATATCAGCAATTCACACTTTTGTAATTTTTTCTTTGACCTCCAAAATTGTAATGTAATTGTACTATATATATATATATATATATATATATATATATATATATACTGTCCAAAGGAAAAATTAAATATTCTCTAATGAGTAACTGAGTTCTATATTGGGGAGTTTTATTCTTTTATTTTTATTATTTATATGTTTATTTATTTTTATTTCAGTAATAAAAAGCGTTATTAGTTTCTTTATTGGCCTATTTTAAACTTTAAAAGAAAAACTTATTTCTGTACTAAAGCATCTCCTTTTTATAAATAACTTTAATCTTAAATTTTTTTATTCTTTTTTAAATTTATACATATTAAAAAAATACATTACTTTGCATTGCTTATTATTCCCTATTGTTGTGAAAATAAGATATATTTAGTTTTTTTCATGATATTTTAATGTCATTAAAATATTTTTAGGATAATCATGATTACTTTTTATGCAGTTTAATAGCTTTAAACTTAATTATATACATTAAAGTTTTGTAGAAAAATATATTTTGGGTATACTTTTTCCAATAGTTGGTTTTTATCAAAATTAAAATGTAAACTAAGGGCATTAATTGTAATATGTTATATAAATTCAGAATATAATAAATTGAAATTTTTCAAATGTATTTATCTTATTTTTAATGGAGCTTTGTAACCTCACCTTTTCTATTTTTTTCTTTCTTTATTTAGAAAATATTTCCCAACATTTCATACACAGAAAGGAAATATTTATTTTTTATCTCATTAAGAGTTTAGTTGAAAAGTGTTAAGAAATTTGTTTAATTGTGAATATATTTATAGCATATTTTACCCCATATATCTTGTAATTACAGAATTCAAATGAACTGATTTAAGAGATTGTAAAATTGTGCTTATTTTTATAGTTTCTTAGACAGTTCAATTTGCAACTTATTTTGTAGGGATTTTTATTAGGTTTATATATATATATTCATTCAGAATAAAAAAATATATGAAAAACCTAATCTAATAATATAAATGAGTTATTTAATATAAGCTAATATAAATAAATAAAACAATATAATAATTCTAAAAGAATAATTTAGAATAATTTTTTCCATTAGTAATGTTTGCTAATAAATAGATATTATTAGATTTTGTAGAATTTATTTTATGGCTTCTTAATTTGACAGGGGGATTTCTACAGTGATGTCATTTTTGCTCCTAAAACTGTGTTTTGTGAGTATGCTAATTATCACATAGATTGGTTAAAATATAACTTTAATTATAGTTTTCTTGTAATTATTTCCCTTTATTTCTATGTTGAACTGAAGAGTGAATATTACTTTTAATTATTCTTATTATCTTCTAAATTTAAAAATTTAGCTAAAATTAAGCATAAGTATTGTATCGAAGAAAGTTTTTATTAAAAATATGTAATTTGTAATTTAAATGTAATGTGAAAGGAATATCTTTTTATCTACTAATTTTTGATTAATTAATAATTAACTATATTAGAATAAAGTTGAAATTTATGTTACCTTAATTGACAACATAAAAGGAACATTTTAATGCATAATTTATAGAATTAGCAATATCAACATTATTTTGAGCAAAAAAGTGAATTTTCGAATTTTGTAATTATAATTTAAAAATAATTATATTAAAAAGATATTTTTTAAAGTTTTTATTGTTTATGTATTATATTAAATATAATTATCATTAAGGAAATTGATTTTTCAGTTGAATCCTTAAAAGCAGATGCACATTCTGCACCCTTAAGTATTGTATTAGGATTTTCACTGCCACTGATTATCATCGTTGTAATCCTGTTGGTGCTGTTATTCTTGTAAGTTTGTATCACATTTTTTTAAAAAAATCTATTAAATAATTGAAAACTCTCTTAACAATATAATTATTTGCTATTATCTCTTTAAAATCCTTAACAAATGATTTCAAAATCAAATTTTGAAATTAGGTATTCATTTATTAAAATAAAATAATAAAAACCTGAATATTCATTGAAATCGATTCATTGGCATATTGCAATCAAATTATTTAGTAATGCTATATTCATTCTTTGTATTGATAGGTTATATATGGAAATTGCAGAAATCAAATGCACTGATTTAAGAGATTGTAAAAGTGTGCTTATTTTTATAGTTTCTCAAACAGTTCAACATGCAACTTATTTTTTATCAAACCACATTTTTTATCAAATTATGAAGATTACTAGATATATTGTTTATTTTCTTTTTAAGATTTTGTTGTGTTTACATAATCTTGCTATCCACTTAATTATCTTTAGTGAACCTATTCTGTTGTTACCTTTTTAAATATTTCGTTTTTATGGCAATTTTCTTAATTTTAAGATGCTTCTGAGTATAATTACTTCATTTAACTAATTCTTATAAAATAATATTTTATGAAGGAAAATTACTGTCAGTATGTCTGCCCAGAATATTGTTACAATAATTTTCTAAACCATTAGAGATAAAAACATGCTTTTAGTCTAAAAAAAAGCAGGAAAGTACGAAAATATTTTGTGTGATTTGAGTCAATATATGTAGTGTTTAAAAATTACGAAATCTGAATTTTTATCCAATTTTGTAAAAGTTTGATCATTTTATAACTTGTGCTGATTGAGGGAAACTACTTAAAGAAGAAGTGACTTTTGTTAAAATTTATTTCAAGAAATAATCATTTGAAAAACTAGAGGGTTTGAACAAAATTAAAAATGTTTTTGCAGGTTTATTAGCCCCAATGTTTTTGCAAGTTTCTTATTAGTTTAAATATACAACAAGTTATTGTAATGTTATTATATATAATTATATATTGTTAATTTCAGTTTTCATGAAACCACATGAAAATACTTTTCAGACTACAAAATTTAGTTGTAGTTTTGGCTGTTTCATTGAATTGTTAGAATCAGAATTTCATAATTTGATTAGTTTTAATCATGTATGAGTTTTTCAAATTAAACATATTAATATGTCGAGAATATTTTTCTAAATATAATTAATGAGGCTTAAGAAAAATGTAGAAAAATTTGGATCTGAATTTTTCTATCGTTACATTTACTGACCCCCAACTATATAAATGTGGTTCTTTACTTCATTTAAAATATTTTTTCTAAATGGAAATATATCTTTAACTTATGTTTAATATACATGTCTGACTTTTAAATCAACATGTAAGTGCCTTATATAATACACATACTTGGATGTATATTTTGAATTTTATGTTCCATATAATTTTTAAAAAATGTGTTTTTCAGATGGAAATCAAAAAGATATCATATACCTGTGATGAACAAGAAATTTATTCCAAATAAAGGTTTGTCTTTTTTTGTAAACTAATATTCTTACTTTCTTAAAATCAATTTAGAATTAATAATATCTTTTGTTCATTAATTTAGCTGTAGTCTATATTAAAATTTTAATGCATTGTTTAACTTTTTGTGTTATGTTCAATTATAAGATTCTTTTCCAACCTGACTGTTTATAGCATTCTCAATAAATTTGCAATGTTATACTAAATGATATTGCTTTATATTATTCATTGAATTTTAGTGTTTAATGGCTTTAATGGTTACTTAGGGAGAAATTCTTCAATGTATATATTTTTTTGTTTATATATCCATATTATAGGATCGTCTGAAAGTATATTTGGTGTTTGCAATGAAGCTTTGGATGAAATGGAAATTATTGAAACTGAGTCACTTTGTGAGGATTTGTCAAACTGTATTCCCTTGGAAGAACTCCATGATTTCATTAAACATGGTATTAGAAACAACAAAATAAAGAAAGAATTTCTGGTAATGCATTTTTTTAATGTAGATATGCAAGAATTATATGTTTCGTATCAAATATTTAAAGCATAATATTCTAAAGTATTTTGAAAGTAAGACATTGTTGTAAAGTATATATAAGTTTGTTTAAATATCTAATTATTTGAGATAATATTTTAAAGATGTTTTTGATTATTAAATGTAATGTGTGTTCTATGTATGTATTATAGAATTATCTGTATAAAATTGTTATATTCATACAAGTATTGCATTCAGGATAAAAAATTTCTTAGTTTTGTGTTAAAAAATTTTTAAAAAGTTTCCGTTATAACAATATCTGTGAAATTTCATTTATACTTAAAAACGCTTAAAAATAAAATAAATAATAATCTAGAGTATTGGGAAAGTTAGTTGATAAAACATGTAGCAATTGTTTTGATGCAGTTTAAGACACATGAAATAAAAATGTCTAGAACTTGTGAATTAAAACAATACAATGATCTATTTTAACTCTGTGATGATGTTTTGCTTAGATAATGTCATTAGAAAAGATAAATTTTGTATTGATCAGAAATGAAATATTAAATAATTTTTATTTACATACACAAATTTAGATTTAGTTAATACTAAAAACTGCTTTTAAGTGGAATATATTTTAAATACTAAATAAAGGGAAGAGATTTATCATGTTTTATGTAGCTAATTTTCAATAGAAAATTTTCACTTTCTCAATTTACTGTAATTACTTATATCTTTTTTCCATTATAGAAATACTTTGACTTCAGATATTATTTCATCGCTGAGATTTTAGAAAATGACATTAATTAAAAAGAAACAAGTGTATATATTTTTTATGGATTTATAGCGCCCTTTTACATGTATAAATATATTAAAAAATGTGTATTTTCTGATAATCCTTATATTTAAAAAAAATAAAAACTGTAGAAATTTCTATTTGCTTAATTCAGAAATACTCATTCATAAGAGTATATATTTAAGAAAACCTTTGTTAAATTAAATTTAAAATTTAAATGCATATGTTTCTTTTATTTTTATTTTAGAGTCTTCCAAAGGGACAGTTATATCCATGTGCTATTGCAAAATTGCCTGATAATAAATACAAAAATAGATATGGTAATATATTGCCATGTAAGTCTTTGAATATTTACTAAAAATTTATTGATATATATTATAAAATATAATTTTTAATATGGAATCTAATAATGTAACTCTTTTTAATACCTATTGCTCCCTTAACCTTACCACCAAAAAATTAAGTCATATCAGTAAAAATTTTTACCATTTAAGAAGGAGATGTTGAGATGCATATCAAAGAATTTCAAATTTGAATTACGTCTTGAAATTATTATACAGTAAATTTAAATTTTTAATTTTCCTTCAATTTGACTGTCTAGTTAACAATGGTTAAATTATCAGAATGCTGGGCATCTAATTCATTTTTCATTCATGCAGCCTGTAATTTGAATTGCATAGGTAAGGTGAACAAATGAATCTATATAATATACCATTTGTTTTCATAGGCTTATCTATGAAAGTGGAGTTATGTATTCATAGGCATTTTATACAATTCGCTTGTCAGTCATTTAAACTGTCTAAAGCAATTATAGTACATTTTGCAGAGTACTGACATGGTGACAAATAAATGTCATATTTTACCGACTGTTTTAAGTTAATAACTGCTATTTTTTAATGTGGATAAAATGTATAGAATTTAAAAAAACATTTGGAATATATGAATATCTTCTGATTGTTTTCGATAACTTTTACTTTTAAAGGAACTTAATAGTTGTTTTATTTTTGAAATTAAAAAATAGTAACTGTTGACTAAAAAAATATTTACCAAAAGAAATTTTCAGATAAATACTTAAAATAATTTGGTACTAAGAATCACATTTTTATTGACTTTATTTTAAATAAATATTTATTCTTATTAAACATGTTAGAGTAATAACTATAATTAAGGTATTATATTTTGATAAATAATTTATTGATTAGAATTGATGGATTTCACTTCATGTAGCATTTATTTAATGGCATGAGTTTAATTCATTTATGTTAAGATATTGTTCAGTTGTTGAAATTTAATAATAAGCTAATCATTATTTTCATTTGTTTTGGCACCCTTTTATTTTATTATAAGATTTAAATATTAGTGAGGAAGTTTGTATACAGTATCAGTTTGATACATTTTATTTTATTTTATGCAATCCATGTACTTAAAAAAATAAGAAAAATCAATGAATTAGGCACTTAGCCCAATCACTAGTGCAATTTTGTTATTTTCTTTTCATTTGAAAGTTAATATCTTCTTGATATATCCTAAATGATCTCTTGCCCACTATTTTCTAAAGAAAATGATGAAACTCTATCTCATGGTACATTATATATGGAGAAAATTAACAGTAGATTATGCAGTCAGAAACATGGCTCTAATTATAAGGTTTTTGTTTCATATGAGAACTTGTGATTCCTTGATACATCATTAAAGGTTTTCTATACTGTTTCTCTACATTTTAAGAATATCACAAAATAAAGCTCATCTTCAACAGCTCCTAGCTGATTTTGCCAACTTTCAATGCCAATTTGACTATTTCATCACTTTGAAGTATAGCTAACTATTATTATTGTGTAGTTTTTACTTATATTATTGTAACTATTCCTTTATCATGTGTATGTAATGATAAAATGTTGTTTGTCAAAGAGGAACCAAATTAGTTTTATTAATTCTATACATCTTCAAAGACTTCATTAATCATATAAATATAATCCTCCTGAGTGTGTTGTGGCTGGCACTCGTGAAATCTGTCATTTTCACAAAGTCCTTCATGTCAAGAGTAATCTACTGGAGGTACTGAGTCAGAGGTGATTGTTCTCTGTTCCATATCTAAATTATGAACTGTGGATGAATGAATGAAAATGCATGAGTGAAGTCTGCCCCTTAAAAAGGGTTGTGACGTGTGTGGCTAAGTCACACATTTGGTTCTAGTTGGTGCTACTGAAAAAATAGAGATTCTCAATCGGGTTAAATTGCTGACAGGTTTGACAAATTTGTGAAATAACAGTATTAATCAAATAAAACCTTTTCTGTATCAAATTTTCTAATTTTAGCTTTGAGGTGCATTTGAGTCACTATTACAGCTTCTTTGCCAAATTTCACAGCTGTAAACATGAAAGAGTGAAATAAATGCTGTAGAAACTTAAAATTACATGCTTACTTTCATAAATATAAACTTATGACTAAATTATATAATCTAATGTATGTTCCTAATATGTACTTATGTGTTAATATGGCTTAATTTGCACTTCTTTTCCTTAGATGACCATAGTCGAGTAAAACTGGATACAACTGATGGTTCAGATTTTATTCATGCCAATTACATTGATGTAAGGTTTTGATTGATTTTAAACAAAATAGTATCTATCTAAATCATGTATATCAAATTAATATTTTTTATGCATATTTTTCTAAAAATCATTGGTATACATAATAAGGCTATAGAAAAATTTGTTTCATAGTTTTATAGCTAACGTTTGATTTCTAGATTTATTTTTATAGAAATTATAAGTGTTGATAATTAACTCTTTCCTAATATTAAATTCTTACATTACAAAAATGAAATTAAATTTTTTTTGTTTTGTTTTTAAAAATGTTTATGTGAAATTATTCAAAAGCCTCATGCACATATAAAAATAAATTCACAAAGATTGCTATATAAATTTACACATTGAAAATAAAAATTTGGAAGAAGATAATATAAGTAAAGAATTTTTTTAATATAATTTTATGCTTTAAAGGACTAAATGCCCCTTTGTTGTATTACAGAATTTATTCAATTGGATTATATAGTTTTGAATTTATAAGATTCTCACAGTGATATCATTTATTTGTTCATCATGAAAAGAAATGGAATAGGAAATAAGATTGTTGATAGCAGTTATTAATTATTTTCTGTTAAGACTTTTTAACAATAAATTTGGAACAAATTTTGATGCTATTGTTTATGTACTTCAATTGCAAATAAACAGAACCTGTAAAAAATTGTAAGAATAGAAAAATATTTTAATAGAACATTATTTTTTATTTATAGTTGTGGACAAAATGCATGTTTAATTAAAAGATCCATTCACATATCATATTTCCTTTTGTAAATATATATTAACTGCATGATTTTTAAGTGTTTTTATTTATTATTTATGTGCATAACTGTTTTGTGTTTAATTTGGTATTTACGTATTACACGGTCTTTGCGAATGAGCGCTAATGGTTTAGTAACTCATTGGTGACAGATTTAAAATTGGCAATAAAGATCAACAGATAACACCATTGCCAGATTGCCATAATTGGCGGTTTAGCAACTCATTGGTGTCAACTAGTGATAAAGTTGGATGGTATAATACATAAGTACCTTTAATTTCCTATACGAATTAAAATCAGATGGTAAATTGTTTTGCAATCTTTTATATAATGTGCAAACTATTCATTGTTTGGTTTTTATTGTTAAAATTTAGATAAAAACAAAATAACAGATTAAAGACGTTTTGGATTCTAAGTAAAAATGCACTTTTATATTATTCATTCTTACTAGGTTTGGTAAGATTATAAATTTATTATATTAAAAAATATGATGCTAATCCTACAATATAGGGAAAAAAAAGAACTATACATCAAATTAGAGTTAGTGCAAATTAGTTCATTCATTTTTATTTAAACTCAAATGAACAATCTCAATTCAACAATCTGTTAAAGTCTTAGGACTAAAGCAGTAATTAAAGCAGAAACATAACATTTCCATTTAAAAAAAAAGGATTTTGATGTATAGAGGATAACTTAAAAAAACTAAATTTGTTTTTTTCCTGTAATTTACATTCAAACCTGTTGATGTGGATTAGAAGAAAACTCACACACTTTTTTTTAATGTAATCTTTTACAAAGAAAAAGAAAAGCATTTTTTTTCCTTCTGCAGCTAATTGTATCCTAAGATCTGCGATCATCCTCTTTTATCCATGGAGTTATAATTCTTACTTTCCCACATTAATGAATAATTTCATAAAAAGTAAAACAATTATTCATCTGAAAAGATAAAAAACAGCAACAGTTGTGAAAACTTGTTCATTTACTGTTACAATTGATCACTTGTTGCAAAAACTGTAGTGGAAGCAAAAATTCTGCAAATGCAGCTACTATATTGCCGGTTAGGAAGAACAGAAAGAAATAAGTTAACCACAGTAAATGCTGCTATCTTTTATATGCCATTGCAGAATAAACTTTTTCCAGATTCTGCCTACATAAAATTTACATAATCCATTATGTTTCTGGTGTTATCACATGTTGAGCTCCCTTTTTAGAATGTGCTGATTCAATAGTTAAGCCCTATTTACATATTCTATTTATTATTATTTATTTATTTTTATCAAGAAATATGAATAGGCAAATTTGTATGAGTATTATTACTATGTATCTTCACAATATTGCCTGGTATTCAGATTACAATATGTCATCTTGAAGATATTGAGCAATATTTTGTGCTAGTAGAATGATCGGGTATTGATCCTTTTTGCTGTTATTTTGTTAATGCTGAGATGAATATTTTTTGCACAAAATGGGTTTTGGAAAGAACCTAAATGTCTTTTTAATCATTATGAAATATTCTTTGTTAAAGAAATCAAGTTTTGGAAATAAAATTAACATAATTTGGAATTTTTCTAGAAAATTGGATAATAATTATTATTAACTAGAATTCCTGAATTCTAGCTAAGAATAAAATTAATTTGGTTTAAGATATGAAAATGAATCAGTATATAGGTTGGGAATGAAAATAAAATTAATATAATTTAGAATTCCCATTTCCTTAGAAACCATTACTTCACCTTGAGAGAGCCCCTGTTTACCATTAATAAACTCTTAGTATATGTACCACATTATGATGTTTGAAACATTGAAAATGAATATCTTTTTATATAAATGTTATTCATTTTTTAAATTTATTTTCTGATATATTATTAAAGAAAAATTAGAATTTTAAAATATAATGATATATTTTAAAATTTAAGTAAACAAAATTATTTATCTTGTAAAGAATTAAATTTAAAAAATATATATGTTACATTTTATTCTCAGATTGATGAATTGTGCTTATATTTAGGGTTACAAGCAGACTCAAAAATATATTGCTACTCAAGGTAATTTTCATATATTGATTTATAATTTTTATATTTGTAATACATTATTAAATTTTTAAAAAATCATTGTATGCAGAAAAATCTTTTATTGTGCAGGAAATTATTTGCATTTCTGATAACTTTGAAGTGTTTCCCATTTGTGATAATTATTTTAGAACAATCTAAATAATATTAAAATTAGACTTTGTGATAAATAATTAAGTAACAATGTTGCATATTTATTTATTTAAGAAGAAAAAATTATACAACTGTTGCTTATGTGAAATTATTACTTTTAAAATAATTATCTCTTTCATTACTTAACTGTATAATAATAATAAAATAGCTGTAAAATGGTTTTGAAATTTATTTCAATATTTAGCATTTTGATTTTTATTTTTCCTTATTTTAATATTTATAACTTTTTAAGACATGAAACTAAACTAACAGTAAGAATTAAGTTTAAAATAGAATTCAAGATCAAAAGGAAAAAATACAATAAATCCGGTCTAAAGACTTTTTCAAGGGTCACTCTCAGGCAGGGATTCAAACCAAGGATTTTTTTTCTGTGAAGGGTCTGACATTTCGTCAAAAAATTTACCTTTTGTGACCCAAAAATCCCAGGAAAATGAGGTTTTAGAGATTAATTAGTATCACAGAAATACAAGATCAATTTTAAATCTAAATATATTACACAAATTGTTTAAATTAAATAAAAGACCATAAAACCTAAAACTAAATCATCATAATATACCAGTATTAAAAGCACACAAAAAAACAGGCAAAATAATTTTTTAAACAAATTTTTGAATCTAAATAGAATTAGAGATAAATGTTCAAACCCAAACACAAGAAACAAATTATATTAAAAAAAATCCAAACAACATACCAAAATTAAGAACAATTCCCAAAGGTTTGAAGCATGACAACTTTTCAGTTTATTTTCATCTCGTCAATTCAACATTAATTTCGCCGCATTTGAAGCCATATGCTTGGTCTGAATATATTGTCATAATAAGTACTCGAAGTGCCATCTATTAAGTTAAGGTTAAGTTTCAAAGAGAATAAACTGAAACTTTTGTTTTTAGTTTTGAAAATTAATTAAACTTTTTCTTACTAAAACTTGTATGTTGCAATAATTTTTGAGAAAATCCTTAGTGGCTAAGGTATTAATAATATTGTTTGTTGCTACTATGCGTGAAATTTTGTTATTACAAATTTTTTTAATCCTGTTAAATTGTGAAAATATCAAATTTTTGAAAATTTTAGAGTTTAAATTAGAATGGTAATTGCTAAGTTTAATTATTTTAAAGTTAAAATCATCCCTTTTGTCATGAATACTTATTAAAGTTTTTCCATTTGAAATTTCTATATTTAAATCCAAATTGTTGACTTTAAGATGATTTTTATTTTTCTTAATATTTATAGTAAAATTAGACTCTGATTTTATTCCATGATGATTCTTGTATGTATTTATAGATAATATAAATACGTAATATATTGTCTTAGGTCCAATGTATAATACAGTAACAGATTTTTGGTCTATGATCTGGAAAGAAAAAGTATCAAAAATTATAATGATTGCGAATATAATGGAAAATGGAAAAGTAAGTGAAAAGCTTATGTAAATTTTTTATGATATTGAAACTAATTAATTTATCAATGTTTTCTTTTCTGCTGTAATGTATTTTTAAATTCACAGTAAAATAGTTTGATATTGGATAATTGCACATTGTGTTTTTATTAGTTAATGTTTTTAAATATTTGTATTGATGATATCTCTATTTTGCACCGTTTTCTCTAATTATTATAATTTTATAAAATAAACTATTATTTATTTATTATTTCAAATTTTCTAATCCTTTTTGCCAAATTCTTTGTCTTTTATTTTTTGATGTTGGATTTTATTATAAGTTTTCAGTAAAATTGACAAATTGATTACATTATATTTCAATTCTGTTACTAAACATGCTAAATTCTAGTACAAAAAAAATATATTTAAGTTTTGTTTATTTGAATGATTTCTGTACCTTTTAGGAACTACTCTGCAATATTTATACTTTTATTTAGAACTTATGGTATGGAAATGCCATTAGAAAAACTATAAAATTGGCTATGAATATTTCTAAAATTTATTTTAATATGTTTGTAAATATGTAAGCTGTGAATTTTTAAAAAGGATTCTTAAAGGTTTTTATTTTACATATATACAAAATAACTAGAAATTACTATTTATTAAATAGTGGTATAAATTCACACCACATTAAAAAATCAAATTTTAATTTCATGCTTATGTAAATGGATTAGAATAGATACATGGAAGCAATGTGACTTGTCTTTTGCTTTGTACAAATAATTTTTGAAATTGCTTATTTTTCTCCTTTTTTTAAACAGAGTAAATGTGAAAAGTATTGGCCTGATGATGTTACTTCTTATGGTGATATCAAGATAACTCTAGAGAAAGAAGAATCATTTGCTGACTTTGTAATAAGAACACTTAATGTTTCAAAGGTAAATTTTATTGAACGAATCAAAGTGTTAAACGATATTGTCAATTGATTGCTAATATAAAATAGTATCATAGGGCTTAATTTAAAATTTACTGCACTATGTGTCATATATAGACTATTTAACTTTATAGTATGGTTATAACTCTCAAAATAGCTGCCAATGCTGATAGTCCTGCTAGAGAACTTTTATTTATTTATTTTCATATGCTCATTAGCTCAAGAATTATTTTGTTCCCTCTGTTTGGTGAGACAATAGTTTTTATGTTAACCAAACAAACAGTTATTTGCTATCCTATTATTCTTTTAAATTTACATTTGATTCTTCTTTTACTTCTTAATCTGTTACTCTTATCTGTAGAACCTATTCTTTTTAAACCAAAATCAATTTCAAAACAGTGTTTCTGGTGATTTTTCAAATAACACACAAATATATCACTTTTCAGAAATTACTTTTCATTTTCTTGTATACAAAGTATAGAAAAAGAATTGCAATCATCAAAAAATTTTAACCTAATATTTTGAATAATCTTCCCCATTTTAGACCTCTTTCAGTTTGAAAAACACATTTAAAAAATGCCTAAATCTCTGCGACAAAGACAATTCAAAAACGCTTTCAGCTGGATGGGTGAAAATTGGTACATGGTCTATATATAAAATTCGTGGATATCTTTCAAAGTTTGAACAACATCAATTCAGTGGGGGTCTATTTGTTCCAATATAAGTTAACAAGATAACAATAAAATGATGAAAAATATATAGATATAATTCTGTACCAATATTTAAATACTATAAAGACATCTATCAAATTTTTAGCTAAATCCAATGAGAAAATGACCGTTTGTTAGTTTGTAATTTACTAAACATGTAAACTCAATAACCCAGACAATATAAATACATAAATATATGAAATTTATTATGTGTTTTTTTAGCTACAAGTGTAGTTCTGTTTGAGATTTTCATTTCAATTGGTGCCGAAAAACACAACTAAAAGACAAATTCAATATTTTGATACAATTAACTGCATGCGAGGGATTAATCACCAAACAACTCAATAGATATATTCTGTAAAAAATGCTGAATTCACAACAAAGATCAATATTTTGTAACCATTGTACATCATTGTCATTCTCTGGGATAGCATTTTCATTAATGAGTATGTAATAAAATTCGAGGATGACCTCTCCTGCTGATTTAAAATTTTGTATTAATCGCAACAATTTTGCATTAAAATATTTGTAAATAGGATGAAAATATTTTAGAAAGTTTGTTTGAAAAAGTTTTTTAATGAAGTGATAAATGATAACCTCCATATTGTTTGTTTCGTGAAAAAAGTTGTTATAAGTACTCATGGTTCCTAATATATTCTGTTGTTAGAAATGTGCTTCTAAATCTGTTAAAATAAAAGAATAGGCAGCATTATTTGCAGTATGCTTATAAATTATTTTGAGATAAAGCCAGACTTTGCTAGAGCAAAAAATAAAGCTATGAAGAAAGAAAGCAAATTATGAAGAAGTGGAAAAATAATTATTAAAATGTGTAACTTTTATTGTTGTGTAAAGCAAACAAATTAATATTGTGTAATTAGTTTAAAACAATTAATAACAAATCTAATCTTCAAATTATCTTATTGCTTTCTACAATTTGTTAAAAAAAATTTGTGATGTGTCTATTCCTTGAGTAAAATTCAGGATTGCTCACAAATAGTACAGATGTAATTTTATTACGTGGTATATATCCATGTTTTTTTAAAAAATAAGGCATCTTTTGCCTATAAATTTTATTTACATAAACAGATTTTTGCACTTTTCACTTCAATAATTGAAATGCAGCATTTGAAATTGTTTGAAGAAACGTAAATATTTAAAAATAAAGGATTTGTAAAAAATAATAAAAGGCTTATAATACTGCTTTATTTTGATTGTGTATTGTATACAATAAAAGTTAGCAATCTTAATTTTCAGGATGAAAAAAACAGAGAAATTAAGCACTTTCATTTTATTTCATGGCCAGATCATGACGTTCCACTAAATACAACACCATTTATAAATTTCTTAAAGAGAGTACGAAATTATAATTCATCCTGTAGTGCACCACTAGTAATTCATTGTAGGTAAGTATAATATTTAGCTTTTCATAATTAAAATTACATTTGTTTTAGTTTATTATGTAATATTTCTTTATGTGTATTTTAAAATAAATGTAGATTGAGATGGATTTTATGGGAATTGTACTGAATTTCTCTTTTAATCTTTCTTCTTTAAACTGAGCTTTAATCAGTGAGGCAAAATAAAAATTTTATTTATACATGTATAGTTTCATTAGATATTGTAGTATTTATTCTAGTAGCAATAGCCTCTACCTTGCTTTTTTTTGGAAATAATTATCATTATAATTTAAAAAGTGGCTTTTTTTCTTTCAATTTTTGTTAAATATGTTAATCTTGGGAATTGTCAAGAATATAAGTTTTGATTCAAGGAGAATGTTAAAATAAACTCATTCCAGCTATAACAATATCAAAGCCATTTCTGTTCTTGTGAAGTGCAGGTGATTGTAAGAAAAAGAGTAGATTTCCATTCCAATGGAATATAAAAACTTTTTGAATGATGTGGCTTTTAATTTATTTGGTTTTGAATAGTTTAAAGTTTTTGAATTTTATTTTATCAAAATATTTGAATTATCAAAACTTTTATCGATAATTTCGATTTTGATCTTATTGTTTCATGGAAAGCTGTCATTGAATAAGGATTTACTTTAAATAAAAACATTGGGATTTGAAACCTTAATAAAGAAACAGAAGTTTTTGAAAAGTTTGAATTTGGATGAATTTAAAAGAAAAAGGTTGTGGGTTAAGAGTTTTTAAAATCAAAATTGAGTTGTATTCAAAAAATAGGTAGTCTAAATATTTTGAAAACATGGATAAACATAGATTCCAGCTGGAAATTATGAAATGAATTTGTAAAAAATAACATCTTTTAAGTAAGCTAAATTAATTCTACATTTCGATGCGATTTTTACATTTCAAAGACTGCAGCAAGTTAGAAAAGAATAAAGATTTTCAATGCCATCAAAATGAAATAATTTTAGAAATTGTAGTTTAAAAAAACAACTAAAAGTGCAAATTTAAAATATTTTAACAGCACAATTTTCCCAAATCATTTGTTTTTGTTTAAGTAAAGGTTTGTTGATTTGTCTTTATCTCCTGCATTTTTCCTTCATTTTAAAAACATTGATCAGAAGTAAATTTAGAAATTAATGTGGGATTGACAATTTTATAGGTTTTGTGCCAGTTGAAATAATTGTTCTTGTGAAGTGAATGCTTATAATAATATGCATGAAATTAGCATCTTGTAAGACCTTGTAATAGTTAATGGTATGAGCTCTTGCACTAATATTTTAAAACTACTTTGGCTCAGTGACTGCAAGATGAATATTCCTGATGCCCATAGTACTTTTCAAGTATGTAAAAAGAATAATAAAAAACAGCAAATATTAATTGTGAAAATATATGAATTAAGTTTATTATTTTAGTTTTTATGCCTAAAATATGGTATTTATAGTCCTTGAATTGTTTTCTAAAGTTCGATTGAAAGTCTAAGTATGGGAAACTCTGGAAAAATAATTGTGCTATCTTACCTCAAAGTTTACCTGGTGAAATGTGAAAAATCGTGCTAAAAGTAGCGCCACAATTCTTGAAATTTCTTTTAATGCATCATTCAAAGAGACCTGTTTCAGTCAAAACATATTTAGTCATGCTAGATTTTCATTGATTCCAGTTTTGCTTGATTTAGGATCATCGTCTCAAAGCAGTGAGAATGATTTCAGTTTACTTAAACTCTATTTTATGTTTATCTTATAATTAGAGAAGAGGTTCAGACTCACACAGTCTCTTTAAATGTTTTTATTTGTTCTTTAATTAATTTGAAAAAAAATTATAATTTATAATAATGTGTGATAGCGACAGTTTCATTCTGCAGAATAGAAAGCTCTGTACACATGCAGAAATTATTTATTATTTGCAAATTGATATCATATGAATCATTATTAAATATATTTAGATTTATAAATTAATAGAAGCTTTTTCTTATAATTTGGACTATTCATTTCCCCCCCCTTTCTATTAAAGTACTCATATATCAAACTATCAAAAGCTAACTAATATCCAATTGATGATCTTTTTTCTTTCATGAATACCTCTTTTGTTTTCTTTGACAAAGCCAAATCTTTGCTTCTGAAGTTTCTTTTAATAATATTACTCAATCAGTTATAATTAATCTCTTTAATGCTAGGTAAAATACCATTAAGGATAGATATTTTCAAAAAAAATTACAAAGAAATTTTTAAAACTATTAAATTATTATTTTTAAATTGCTGTATTATTTTTTAGTGCAGGCATTGGACGTACAGGAACTGTTATTTTATTTGAAAATACATTTCAAATGGGCATGGAAGAAAATCAAGTCGATCTCCTTGGCCAGTTATGTTGCATGCGGAAACAACGCATGAATATTGTTGAAAACTTTGTATGCTTGATTCATTTATTCTATAACAGGAGGAAAATAACTGTTAACTTTTTTAGAGTGAATTTTTATGTAAAACATTGGCAATTAAATAATATATAGCTAATTATAAACAAATATACAATTCTTCTCCAGAATATTTATATTAAGATTGAATTCTCAATATATAAAGAAATAATAAAAAAAAATTGAATGAAGTTTAATAAAACTATAAAAATGTACTAGAAGAAACCAATTTTTTTTTTGAAAAGATGAATTTTAATCATAAACAAGAAGGGTGATGTCTTCTTGCCCTATATAATATCATATATATCAGGCATATAATGAGACTAATGATTTAATGCATTGATTCTTCATCTTACATACAATGAATTTTTCTACTAATTTAATTTACTTTTATCTTTGAAGATATACTTGTTGAATTAGTTTTAACTGATTTCCTTTGTTTTAAAATTATTGAATTCAGCATTATTCTTTGAATATCTTGCTTAATGAAATTTTAAAATTTATTTAATATTGATGGAAATCAAATTATTATTTTTCATTATTCAATGTTATAGGAATGTACATATTTTCTTTTTTGAGTTTAAAGGAATAACTTTGATTGAAATGAAATACTGGTGACAAATTTAAATCTTCATTTTGGGCATTAACTCTTTTGCATTATTTGTTTGAATCTAGAATAGAATTGTATTGCAGAAATAAAGTATATAGAAAAAAAATTCTTGATTCAAATATATTAAACTGAATTTTTAGCAAAGTCTGTGATGTGAATCAGGTGAATTTTGAGAATAATCTAACATCTGGTGCAAATATTTTATAATTTTATTATTCATTTTTAAACATAAATTAATTGTTCAAATAAAAAGTAGCTACAATTAATGCATTTTATTTTGCTATAGGATCAGTATATTTTTGTGTATCAAGCATTAGTGGAAGCATTATGTATTGGGAATACAATCATAGCTTCTGATAACTTTCTAAAAGAATATTCTGAATTGGTAAAACCCAAAGAAGAAACAGATGTTTCAACAATTCATAGTGAATTTCAAGTAAATATAATAACTTTATAATTAATTTTTTAATGCATAGATATTGTAATACAACAAATATTTCATACAATTTCAATAAATTTTAATTTTAGTTTGTTTTGTATTTAGACATATAAAATATAATGATATTAAAATATAATTTATCTGGAAAATTTAATGAAAATCAAAGTCAATGCACAGTAAACCACAATAAACTTTTGTGAAGAATTATCTGAAAAGTTAGAATAAATGTCTCCATAATTTATTATAAATAAATAAAGTAGGTTTTGAAAAACCAAGAAATTCTAAAGAATTATCTTGTAATCTACTCCTATAGTAATGGAAGAAGTTTAATTTTTGCTCATTAAAAAAATTATCTGTTTCAAAAGATTTACTGGCTATTGCTGTGAATAGCATTTTTATATGTATAAAAATGTATTTGATTACAATTTGGCTTAATGTTCTAATTTCATTTTCTTTTGATAGATGTTAAATGATCTTAGAAGGCAATTAACACCCAAAGACCTTCATTCGGCTTACATGACAATTAATCAGTCGAAAAATAGAAGCATGTATATTTTACCAAGTAAGAAAATTTTCTTAAAATTTACAATATAAAGTACTACAAACCCATTTGTTTTAAAATTTGCATTTCTTCATTTCATATTTATATCAGTTTTCCTACTATCCTACTTATCATACAATGTATTAGATGAATAATGTCTTTAAATCATATTTTTTAGTTTCTTCTCATATTCAAAATCTTGGTAAAGATTTTTATATTTATTTAAATTATGCTTTTAAAGCTGATTAATTATTATGAAAAAAAATTTGCTCCTCTATTAATCATTTGATGATCTCATTTTAACAAAATTTCAATAGAGCTATTTTTCTTTGTTTATTAATTATTTCAAAATTTAAATCTCTTTTTAAAAATAAATGTTAATCTATTAAAATGCGATAAATATATTGCAAAGAATAAATAACATTTCATTTTCTGTTTATGTAATATCTATCCTTTAAAAAAAATGATATATTATTTTCTTAGGCGACAGAGCTCGACCACTTTTAGGGAAAACCTCTTATGATTCGGATTACATAAATGCTGTTTTTATTGATGTAAGCAATTTTCTAAACTGTTAATTTTCTATTTTTTGAATTAATGTTTGAGTAATTTATATAATTTCATTTGATGCCAATTTTTAAAAATTTCTTGTTTGAGTGTTATATGTGTACTGGCCAATTTTAATTAAAAGGAATATTGATTTGTATTTCATATAAAAAAATGTTTGTTACTCTTTTTCAATGTTCTTTGAACAAAATATATGAATTTTCAAATTGTAGGCATTTAGCCCTTATTATATTAAAAACAAAATATCTATTCTACTCATTGTATTAATGATCTGCATTATTGCTTGTCTGTGATCATCTTAAATTTGAATTTTAATGTAAAATTGTATACAGTGAAAATTTAATTAATATAATCACCTGTTAAATGTACTGAAACTTGAAAGAACTATTTGCTACAGATTGAATGAATTCTATTGTTTTCTACTACAAATCGCACAAATCATAAGTTGTATACTTAGTAACTTTTGAAGCATCAAAAACTAAGCCATCTATGCTATATTTCCTCGTGAAAAATGATTCGGGTAATTTCAATTCGATTTGAGCTGGAGAAAAATGATGTTTTAGGAAGTTTGAAAATCACAGTTGGATTCGTGAACAGACCAATCCAGTTTATTAAGGGGAGTGAGGTTAAAGTGGAAATTCTCATTTCTTCATAACATCAGACTATAAAACATTAAAAGATGATTTCAACTGAGCAAGCTGTTTCCTCTTGTAATAAATAGTTTTTGTATTGAAAGTTTTCAATACCTGCAGTTAGAATTTAAGGCTTAAAAGAGATTTTCAATCACTAAATTGAATTATTTTTAACCTCAGCCTTGGCACCTCATTTGCTCTCATTATATCCATTCTCTTTTACTTTTTTTCATTCTCAGAGTTCAAACTTTTATAAATTTTACTGGCATAATTAGTGGAGGAGATTTAATTTCATTGAATTTGAATTTCTTTTCTACTTTCATTTACAAGGAAATTATGGGGGAAAGAAAATTTCCCCTTCCAGGAGTCCAACTTTAAATTGTTACCTTCCCTAAAATATAGTAAGCATTTCCAAATCAAGTTAAAATTTCAATCTTTAATGCATTCAAAAAATAAAGTGGGAGCATTAAAAAGAGAAAATCTGAAAGCATCCTGCTTTACTAGTTCAATTCCATGATACACTGCATGTTAATATCAGCTGATATGGTTGTATTATATCACTTCTTAATGCTACAACCATGAATTTTGAAATGTCCTATATATAAAACGAATTCATGAATGCAATAAATATGAAAAAAAAAAAAACTTTTGGAAAGAATATTTTACTCTGGTATTTTTTTAATAAACAATCCTCCCACTTTTTAACTATAACAAAAATACAGCTAATTAAAATTATATATTCCTTTTAGATAATCATTATATCATGCGATTATTATAAACTCTGTTTGTCCTCTTTCATTTTTAATGCAGTTGAAGTCATTTAACTTCAGACTTAGCTAGCAAAAATAAATCATCATCACTTTGATTCTATTAATTTTGTAATTGAGCAACATGAGGGCTGATTTCCAATATCCTGTAATGCCACTCTTTTACTTTTGTGTGCAAATGTTGCCCATATTATCGTGTTAGAACATGATGTTGTTTTTGTGATGAGGTTTTTAGCATCAACAAAAAGCCATAGGCGAAAATTGAAAAATTTACTATCCGCACAAGCATCTCAAAAAATCAGATTTTAATAACATGTTGCCATTGCATTTACAAAAACCCAGATTAAAAAATTAAGACAATTACTACAGCAAATAAAGCCTAGAAAAATGTCTTGAGCACATGATTATATGAAATGAAATAAATAGGAAATGTGATATTTTTTTGAACAATAAATGTGAGACAAAAATTTTTTGGATTGCTTGCAGTACTCAAGGGACTCATTCAATGAAACAATTAAAATGAATAAAAATATAATTTAATTTGCATGAGCACGTGGTGCTTGGCTGTTCAAGAAATTATGTTCTGGCATGATACATTGAAATATGCATAGCAGATTTCATTTTTATCTTTATTTAATTCTTCTTTAGTCTTTATTTAATATTCTAACAGTAAATTTTTATAATTTTAATTTCACTTATATCTTTTAACTAATGAATTGAATATTACTCCTGACAACAACTAAATCCTGAAAATATTAAATTTTATGAAAGGAACAAATTTAAACTAAAGATTGTGTGCAACATACAATTACACTGCTGTGTAAAAATCATTGTTTATTCGATTAAAATGTAGTAATTAAAAAAATCTTAAAGATATCATTCATTCACACTGTCTTTGGATTACAGTAATGGTGTTTATTATCACCCTCTTTTTTCTTTATTCTTGTATACGGAAGCGATTATTTTGTAAATCTGTTGATATTTGTATATTTCTGTATTTAATATCTTATTTCATGCATTATGACTCAATATCTCCATCTTTTTCAAACCCAAGACAGCTGTGTCATGAATTGCTAATGATATTGAAATACTTTCAAGTTTAATAAATTTTTTTCTCTATTTAGATACCCTTTTGAATAACAACCATACAACAATATTTCGTTTTTATGTTTAAAAGAAATTATTAATAGTATACTCTGGCCTTAAATTTGAGAAAAATTCTTGTGTGATTAATTGATTTGGTATGAAATTAAACTTTAAAGTTATCATTAAGATGAAAAATGCATATTTAATGAAAATAAAGATGTATTTTATACCTATGATAAATTTAAGTATTTTATTGCCATTTAATTACTATTTTAGTATGATTTTTGATTATTGCTTATAATTGTCTACTAATTTACTTTTAATCGAACTATTATTTAATTATTAATTTTTTCCTTTACAGAGTTACACAAAGAAAGATGCATTTGTTGCAACTCAGTATCCTCTTCCAGAAACAGTTGTAGATTTTTGGCGAATGATATTTACATTGAAATCTAGAATAATCATACTACTTCAAAATATACCATTTTCTGATTCAGTAATAATTTGCTTTATTTATTTTTTCTGTATAACAAATAAAACAAACACAAAAAAATTATTATTTACATATATTAACTTATTTTTAATTTTCATGGAAATGGCTTGGATTTAAGCGATTCAATTTGGTTACTTTGGTTGATTTGAAAACTTGTTATAATAGTAATTTAAGGCTTTTAGCATGTTCATACTTTAAATATTAAAGTGCAATAGTCAACTAGTTACTAAAAAGTAACTTTCAAAATTTTGATTTAATTATATACTTGTTGGTTGCCAATATGTGTTACTGTCAAGCAAATAGATAATAGTATATTATAGACTGTTAACTATTTACTTTAAATAAGAAAAAACAAATTATTTATTATTTTTTAAATTATTTATTTCAAAATAAATTAAATGCTTATAGATATTTTTAATAAAATATTTATCATATTTATTGAAAGAATCACTCACTTTTATATAATAATTCAATATTTGTTAAAAATTGATAATTAAACAAATTAATAACTATAAATACAATTTTAATGGAGATAAATAATTATAGTTACTTATGTCATAATTTTTTAATTGAAAGATTTTAGAAACTTTTCTGTATCTATTTATATTTAATTGCATACAAGAGCTTGAGAATTTTAACATTATAATCACTATAAAGGTACTAGGAACAAAGAAAGGGGGTGAAGTGGAGATATCTTGTGCTATTAGTAAGAAACAATTGTGCTTGTTCACAAAAGCAATGTTTTTCAGCATATCTGTTGTGTAAATGTTTTTTTCAAGAGATCCATTATGTAAATGTTTTTTCAGAAGATTTGTTGTTTCTGAACTTGAAATTTATAAATTTCAGGTCTTTTACCTTGTTATTCAATATGTTAATAGCTCTATTTGTTCATATGTGCTACCAACTGATTCTATTGATGTAAGGGGCATAATTATAATTATTTTATCTACTAGCTTTGACGATAGTATTAATTATAGTCATTATTTATTGTAAAGTTTTTAAAATTATTTAATATTTAAAAATTATTTATTTATCATATGTAGAAAAAGTTAGTTTGTGGATAAAAATGATAAATATTTTTTTGAAATTTTAATGTAAAAAGATTATGCATAAACAATCAATGCTGGGTTGATTGGCAGTCTGTTGCACTATTAACTGTGTTTTTCTCTCTCGACTATTATTTGTTAATAAACCATGCCAAAAGTTTGAAGTTTATTTTCTGGAAATTAGTTGGTGATTGCACTTTAATAATTTAAAGATTGAGCATCCTGTATATTGCTAATATGATTGAATTGAATCCTAAATTGGGTTTTTTTATCTGTGCCCTGCTCTTATTATTATTCTAATTAAGAGGGGGTTACTGCTACTACTTTTTATTCAGCAATCATTATGAATTATCTTCATTTCAATTGTTAGTTCTAAAAATTTCTTTTTTTCCCCCTTTATGAAAGCATGCTCTCATTGTATAATAATTTTATCTATTACTTTATGGGAATAATAACATTGTTCAAAAATCTAAACTTATTAAATTTATAAGTTAATGCTACAATGATCATTTCCCTTATGTTACAAAACATATGCTATTTAAATTTGGTGTAACTGTTAATTTCAGCATATGATTTAAAAAACAGAGAATT
>JAOUZG010043906.1:5736353-5768642 GCA_026289955.1 Argiope argentata | reverse complement strand
AAGTAAAGGAAAGTGGAGAGGATATCAATAAAGATTTTTTTATTAAAATTTCCTTCAGAATTTATGAAAAAGAAATCAAAAGAATCAATTATTTTATAAATATTCCTCTCTCAACCAGTAACTAACTAAATTATCAGATTTTTAAGCATTCAAAATAATTATAATACTTTTTTTAGTGTGGAAAATCAATTTTTTATTGGTTGAAAATGGCAATGATGAGTATTGATTTCTGGGTTATATAATAACAATTCATATTACTTTATATGTTCATGTTTGGTGATTGTTTTAGGAAAAGAATTTACCTGTCTGTGTAAAATTACTCCAAATTAAATCTTGGTCTGTTGATTGTGAATTGCCATCAAATATATTAGCCATTTTAGAAGCAGAGAAATTCATAAGTGCATGTGAAGAGGAATTAAGGAATAATGTAATAACCATAACTTGTCTGTAAGTAATAAATAGTTCCTTCTTTATAAAACAAATTTCAAAAAATTATGATGTGTCTTTTTTTTTTTTCACTTTTTCATATGTTTAATAAAGACAAAATATAGAAAATAGCCCCAAAAATTAGAACTCGAGATTTTAATGAATCTCCATGTTTTAAACATCCCCGAGTTGGAAATTCACATTTTTGAAGAATAATCGTCTGTTTCTCTGGGACAAAGGTAGCTCAGGAACTCTTTGATTTAGATGAACGAAATATGGTATACGAATTTGACATCAAATTTTTATATTACTACCAAAATTCTTATTCGACATTTGTTATATGAATTTAATATCACATTTTTAAATTTCTGTTGAAAATTCGTATACGAAATTCAGTAGGCGAATTTAATAAATTTTTTTAAGATTTCTATCAAATTTTAAGTAAAATCCGTTCAAAAGAAGTCTCTCTCGTCTGTTCAAATATAAATTAGCAAGACTACAAAACAAAGAGAACTAGATAGATAAAAATTTGGTGTTCAGATTTAACAATTTTAGCATAGACAGCTACTAAATTTTCATCCAAGTTCAAAAAGAGATTGACTCCGCCTAGGTTTGAGTTTTTAGGAACTCAGTCGCAATGACTTAAATATATCAATTTGGTATATGATGTTGTAATTTTATGTCAAATTTTTATTTTAGTCAATTGAGAGAAAAAAACTCGTCTAAAATATAGATTCGATTTTAGGATACTATTAAACGGCATGCAAGGGATTAATTGCAAAATAATTTATCACATATGATACGATGGATTCAGTAAAAATGCTAAATTATCTTCAAAGGTTAATATTGTGCAGCTATAGTACACCAGTGCTATACAAGGTATTCTATGGGGTAATAAAGTTTTTGGGAGATCGCTCAAATTGTTATATTTGGGGGGAGGAGTGTATTAAAATATTTATCAAATATATTTTATTCCATGTCTTTTGATTAAATATCTATTTCTGATGCCTATTCATAAAAGTCACTAAGCTCAATATTTAATTGAAACAGTTAATATAATAATATAATTGATACTATTTTATTACAATTATTGAATTATTAATATTTGAAGCTTGCCTGAACTCTAATAAAGTGCAGTATGGGAAAAGAGAGCATCAGAATTATAATGTGATGTTTTATCAATTTGACTAGAAAAATATTTTAATTTTGAAAAATAGCAATTAAAAAATGAATCAGGAATGTAAAAAGGCTTATGAAACAAGTGATTGAAATAAAGCAATGAAGCTGCAATATTTTTTCTTTGAATATCAAGGTTTAAAAAGTTTGTTAAAAACTTGTATTCATAAAATCCATGATGTCGAATTTTCCCTTAATTATTTCCAAATAAGTTTATTCTAAAACGAACTGTAACCCATATCTACTCGATTGATTGTCTATTTATAATAAAGCTATGTATAGTAAATCGGGATACACAGCTTATATTTCTCTATAAATACCTAGTCTAAAATATATTTACAAATCCATAGGCTTTGGCAAACATTTTCAAATCATTTTTTTAAAAAATGGTTTTTACCTGTTACTTTTATTTTAGAAATAATATCAGCGAAGATATATTCCCATGGACTTTGTATAAGATACCTCGATATATTTCCATAACAGGAATCAGGTCTGAATTTTTAATTCGGAAAATATGACCAGTGTTGACAAGCCACCGGAAAAATTTGGAAAATTCAAGATTCGTCTTAAAAAACAGAGAAAAGATCGGAGAATTTAAAAATAAAATCAAGAAAGTATTAAGAATTTTAGTTTCTTAGTTATTTTTTTTTTCTGTCTAATAAATGCCGATGTCTAAAGATTACAAGAATAAAAGTTAACAATAATAGCTTTTATAAACAGAATTATTCACGATTGTATAATGCGGAAACTCACCCCTTTCCCACTCCCATCCTTTTTTCTCTTAGAGAAGTTTAGTTTCAGTTTGAAAGAGAGTTGTTCTTTTTCCCATGTTATTCCCGAATTGCAAATAATAACCCAGAATGAGCTGCGTTGAAAGAACAAAATACATTTCTCTCCATTCAATCTATGAAGGCAGCGCATTAGTGTTAAGTTGAATAGATCAAAGATTTAAAACAAGCAATGAGCTGCGCAAAATGCATATTTCATATGAATTGTTCAAATAAAAAATTATTCCTGAATTTGCTAAATGAATTTGGGAATTTCCAAAAATATCCATTTGTTGCATACTGCTCAATTTGTAAGAAGTTATTAAACCTAAATAATATAAGAAACAGGCATTTTCTAGTCATGCCAAGAGAAAACATACAAGACTGCACGCCAGTTCAAATTAATCACTAAGTATCTAAAAGAAATACAGAAAAAAAAAATTACATGGCAAATCCAAAAGCTCCAAACTTTATGTAATTTCGTTTAACCGATTTCACCGTTTAATTAAAGAACAGTTATTTAAAGCTGAATTTTTATGGGCATTAAAACTTGTATAGCATTCTACTACTACAATTAGAACTACTTGTAAAACATTCTCCAATACCATGTAGGTGACTGCACAATGAAGCAACAACTGATTCATAACAATATGATTAGGTGAAAATGGACATTTCTAAATTGGCGGGTCACTTAGCAGACAAATTATATATCATATATATTTAAATATAGTATGCATGCATTAATAGGAAGTTTTTAACTATAATTAACCCTATAAATTAATTCCATGTTTATATTATTGACTTATTTTATGGTGACAGCAGCACAATTAAATGAATGATGAAGATTACTGATTTGCAGCATTATATATAATATAAATTTTGACAAAAATTTAATTAACAGCCTTTGATTTACATAGAATAATACTTTTTAAAATAGAAATGTGTTCATTTATATTACAGTTGTGGTTTGATTTACAATGTATAGAAGTTCATCCTGACAACTGGTTGTTAGAATTTTGATTTATCTAGATTACTGAACTTGAATATAAAGTCATAGAACTGAAGATTCAATAGCATAAAAAGTCTATGAATTAATTAGAAAAAATTTTTCAGTTGAATTGCAGGTATATATTAATTAAGCAATTCTAAATTAAATTGATTATATATATATATGTTTTCTTTAATGTCTTGTTTTGATATTTATCACTTTATCTAAGATAATTTCTATTTAATAATTATAGCGATGGTGTTACAGCATGTGGTATATTTTGTACATTTTTGCACATAATTGATCAAATGAAAGTTGAGCAAGAGATAAACATATTTCAATCTGTGAAGTGCACAAGAACCAATAGAATGCAGTTTATCACCACTTTGGTATGTTTTGACTTTATTTCTATTAATAATATTTTTAAGGTATTTAAAAAAAACTTAATGATTGGTTTTTATTACAGTTTTAATAGTAAATTAAATAGTTATATGATATTTAAAGGAAAAAATAATAAATGCTCGAAATTAAATTATATTTTTTATAAATTTATTTGTAATCTTAGTTGTAAATTTAATTCAATATTAATAGCAATTTTATTATATTCAGAAAATTGATAAATAATATTTCAGTGTACGGTGAAAAAAAAGATAATATAAATGTACATATTTCTTAATTCAGTTCTCTTGATAAGAGAATAAGAAATTTATTATAATAGATTTGTAACTGTTTTATCTTGCTTTGATAGAAAATTAAATGTATTAGAATTTGTAAAAAATGATTATCAAAGAACTATCTTCAGTTTAAATACACTATGTATATTTTTGCTTAACTAATTAGTGTTGATTTACTAAGGATGCATGCTTTAAATTTTATAGTTAGTCTGAAGTTTGTATAAGAATTATGATCATAAGTTATCAAAATTTTATGTTTTAACTCCTTATTATACATATATTTCAGTAAATTAAGATTTTTCTTATTTAAAAGTCAAATGTTATCATGCAGTTATGTCTACTAGAGGAACTATTTAAATTCAACATTTTTAAAACATTCAATCAAAATAAAATTTTTTTTTATCTAAATACATTGAAATTAAACTGTTTTAGGGAAATTAATAAAATATTTTACAGTAAATGTACTTTTGTCTATTGTCATATATGAACAGTTCCTCCTCTGCTTTTGTGGATAATTTTGATATTAACATATGTAGAAACATTAATAATCAGTTAAATTTTTTAATCATAATATATATTGCTAATTTCAGAAGAGAAATTATTACCTTTTACTAAATACTGTCAAGATATTTTTCTTTTTATAAGAAATTAATGCTCAATAACCGTAATAAAATACAAATTAAATAGGTTAAAAATTTGGTTAATGTTTAAAAAATAATATATGTATAAATATGGTATAGGATGTCCCCCAAAAATGGAAGCAAATAAGGTATACCAAAATTAGGAGTATACATTGGTTTCACTAGAAAATTAAAGTTACAAAAATTAAACTTTCATAAGGTCAAGGCTATAAGCATAAGGATAACTTACAGAAATTAACATTTTAGAATATTTTTTTCATTTGTTTAAAGGCTCATCTTTTCCAAGAATGTAAGGATCCTACAGTTTGTTATCACTAAATTCCTCTTAGAAAGAAGCCAGAAATTTTTTTTAAAAAAAGAGAGAGAGAGAAGTCAAAGTAGCACCTATTAGTTAATCAAAGTGAGGAAGATAATGAAATTTCTTTCAAGCCATGATGATTCGATGATGCAACACTAGGCAAATCTTTATATATGAAGGTTAACTGAAGAATAAATTTGTATTTTTGAAATAAATAAATTGAATTCAATAAATACCATTTAAAAGTACACATAGATGAATGATAAAGTAAAATTTTACCATTAGCCTCCATGTAAGCCAATGTTTTCATGTAATTAGAAATGTAATACTGAGGAAAATAAAAACTTGCTCCTCTTTTTGGGGATACCCATAATATACATTCATATGCATGGATTAAATTGTTTAAAATTAACAGGTCTAATCATATATACCAAAATATTTAAGACAACAATACAAATTAATAAAGATAATAACTGCCTTTATCATCACTTATTGAATGATTTAAGAAGTTTTTTAAAAAAGCTCTTACTTTTTACTGCCAATTAATAAAATGAAATTAGGGAATAGTTATTTTTTGCATGTTAAACTTTATTATATTCAGATAGTTCTGAAAATATTTCACAGTCAGGATTTAATAAATTCCATTTATTTTTCAAAACTTATTATATAAGCATATCCTAATTAACTTTTTATTTATTTACAGGATCAATATACATTTTTATTTGAATTGGTAAAAGCTTTTCTAGAAAGTAAGAGGTAAATAATTAGTTTTCGTTAATTATATATAGTGCTTAAATATGTATTTAAATAGTTAAAATGCTTGATCAATTAATTATTAACTTTAAAAAATGAATTTATCTGAATTTAATTTCAATACAAAACTTATATAAAATATATATGTGATATAGTTTATAAATAACAAATAAATTGAAATTTATGTATGAAAATTTAAATTAGTATTATTATTTCAGGGCTCCAGAATGGATTTAAAAATCGATCACTATTCTGAAGAGCCTGCCTTAAAATTTGTCAAGGTTCATTTATTAAGCAACCACCTCCTGTAACAGTCGAATCTGAAAGTGGATTATGGTTTTAAAAAATCTATCATATTTATAATAAAAACTGTTTTCTAATTCATCCAGATGAAATGAAAGGCAATAAATTGGCAAATTTAGAAGTAAGTCAAATGATTTCACATGCACCTTTATGGTCTTGGAATTGAGCTGACAATGGTTTATTAAGTTTTGTAATGCTGTATTTTGAGATAACAGAACTAATGAATCACACATGTTCCATCAGCACTTCTGATTTTATAATTTCATTTAATTGGTTTTTAATACTAATTTATATTTTTAGTTCCATCACAAAAGTAGGTCTAGCAATAAAATGCTCGTACCTTTTTTAAAAACATAAATTAGAAACTGCCTAAAGTTGTAACTGAAAAAAGTAATATGAAAACACAATATATAATTCAAATATATTTGATATGCATAGAATGTTCAATAACCAGAATCGATTCAGTAAATGTTGTTGCCTCAAGTTCATAATTAATTTTGTTTTCATATGTATTAAATATTTGCAAGGCAATTAAAAAAATTTCTATGGGGAAAAAAACACATAATACTTTAGATAAGTATCTATAACAATCTTCAATTTGAAGATTCTGACTTAAAGAATTATTTTTAAATTAAAAAAAAGGAGGAAACTATTTTAAATAATTGTATAGCTTTATTTTTATTGAAATAAAATTTATATATATTTGAAATTTTTCAGCAATAAATCTAATTAAATACTGTTTTACAAAAGTACCTAATCACTAGATTGAATTTTTGTTACAAGATATCCTCTAGCTCATTTTAAAAGTTAAGGATACTTATGCCTGCTACTTCACTTAAAAGCTTAGAAATTCCCTTTCCTTTCCTTACTCTAAACAAAATATGTATGTATTACAACATGCATTGTGTTAAAAGGCATTTCGGTTTTTAAAAATAAGGTCTTACACAGATATTATGAAAAAGTGTGCAAATCGCAAAAAATGTTTATTATAAAAGCAAAATTGAATTTTTAATTGGGCTAAATAATCATTAACAAAGAACTTTAAGATTTGTAAATAATTCTTATGGTAGGAAATAAGATCAGAATACTTAAAAAGGGCTCTAATCTACCAAATATGTAAAAGAAATGATTACACCAAATACAAATCATACTCAACAAGTCAACTAATTTGCAACATACAATAATAGCTGGGAGGACACAATATTACTAACAGACTTAAATGATTTGCCATCTGACAAAATGCACTTATATATTGCAATATAACTATGCCACTAGGTTAAAGTAATGTAAATTTCACCAAATTTATACTGTAAAGTCCACTGATCAAAAATGTTCATGTCCCATTATAAAAATAGCTTATTTCTATATGCCTGACCTACTCTTAAAGTTATAAATGATCCTTAGAAATTTTTTTAAAATGACAAATGAGTAAAAAAAAAGTTCATCTTATATGACAGTCAAAACAATTTGCTAATTAGTGTTTCTCTTATTATAAAAGAAAATTGAACTAGAGATAATAAAATCTTTTCTTTGGGTTATCAGTAGAAAATAATTCTTTTTCTGAAGTGTATTTTCAATGATAGTGTGAAAAAAATACTAAGCTACTAATTAAGTAAAATTAGTACAATAAATTATACATGTATATTTTATTCATTTCCTGAAAATGCACGTAATTTTCCATGCTTTAAACAATGTAACTTTTAAAAAACTCTTTAAAAACAAAATACAAATGCTAACTGTTTCTACCATGGAAACATTTGTAAACAGAAATAAGTTCAAACAATAAAAACTTGAAAACAAATATATTTACTGGTGCCAGTAAGAAAAATATTTTGTAATACAGTACATTTAAATATACAATGAATACAACTTGAAATTCTAGCAACTTTTCCAATATTTCAATTTAGTGGTTTCTAAAAGGACAAATGTATTAATGTAGACCATGAAATTGCAGTTTACGTCTGATAGTTTTAAGATATTATAGATAAATATTAAAATTAAAAAATTTTGTCAATTTAATTTTTCTGAAAATTATATTAGTTTATACTCTAATATGCAGAGCTTTGCCTATTCATGTGCTGATAGATATCATTAAATATGAGAGAGGAAGAGAAAAAGCTAAATAACTAATTAATACAAATCCCATGCACTAACAAAGAGCACTTGACACTTTTTTTACTCACTTGGAAACTACATATTTTAAGGAAACATCCAAAAAAGTTGCAATTTTAAAATACTATTTAATAATAAACACATGAAAAATGACAAGGAAAGGTGCAAAAAACACTCTTAAACCATAAATATGTATATACAGCTATAAAACTTTGCATTAAAACAAACACAAAATAAAAAAATGAACATGAATAAGCTATATATAAAATTTACTGTACTATATTATTACTACAAATAACATTAGTGACCAAAATTTCAGCATATTTTTCCATATTAAATTGACACTAGAAAAGATATTTTTCTTTGTTAGTACTGCAACATCTCACAATTGTAGAAAAAGCAGCATTAGACTTAAGAATCATTAAAGACGGTGTACAATAATCATGTAAGTACATATTTAGATTTGTAGTTGAAAGCATTTGGTTATCAGTTCTACACTTACAAATTCATGGTCTAAGACTATTTAAGACAAGAGTGGGGAAAAAAAGCACTAAACTATATTCTTGAAAATCAGAATTTTACTTATAATCCACAACTAAAACAATCATGGACACTTATTCTAAAAAGTAGATTTATATTACCCTTTTTAAAGCCTTACTAGACTTTGAGTTAAAATGATCTATATATAGAATAAAATCAAATATTTGACAATATAAATCAGATGAATTTCTAGAGCAAAAGTACCTGCTACAAAAAAAATTCTATTGTCCAATTAAAAAAAGGATTTTTTTTTTCTTTAAAATAAAACTATACATTTAACAGCATTTATATGGCAAGTTGTGAGCAACCCCACATTGAGCGTAGCAATAAAATGTACAGCAGACCATATGCAGTCAGTTTTTTTTCCCTATTTAATATATGTATACCAAATGTAATTCTATCTACATGAGTGAAAATTCAATTACAGATCTAAAGATAATAAACGCATTTTAAACAGAAACATATTAAAATGAAACACTAAATGAATAAAGTAAGTAGATCTTTTTGTATGTATATAAACAAGAGATCTAAAGGTAATAACTAAGAACCAGGCTTTTTAAAAATTGATGGATTTCATACCACTGACCCCAGACTTTAGTGTTTACATATAGCTAATGTTTTTCATTTATTTTTGCAAGCAGAGTACTTCACAAAAAATTACTTGATTCACTTAAATACAAAAAGTATTTTTAGGAGTCATACAAGGAACCCGCTCTTCTAAAAATCTATTCTTGGCCATGTAGATAGTTATTACATTCAATCTCTTTTAAATAAACATCGATAAATTCTAAATACAATATAAGCCACTATAAAACTCAAATGCTTTCAAAAACAAAACAAAAAAATTGATAAGACAAGTCTAATAAATATAAAGACATAAAATGCATATATATGTGGGTGGAAATTAATATTTTCCCAAAAGCCAAAGTTATGCTTGTAACTTATGCACGTTAATTCTATAATCACTTTTGGAGAAAACAATTAAAATCCAACCATTCTATTATCTGAAAATAAAGTGATTATACAGAAGTTTTAAAGTCATGTACTTGTGCATAGGGAAACAATGTACACCAAACAATAGAAAACATCAACACTGTGCTTTCAATGCCTTAATGATTGCGGATGTTCCCTCAGGAAGAGTTCATATGCTTCAGATATCTCATCAGAAATTTCTTCGCCAGCAGGGTCATCATAGAGGCTGGATATAAAAATACATATTAAAATTGTGCATATTTTTCAGAAGAAAATCAACATATTAAAAAAAAAAGAAGTGATATTTATACATTCACAATAGTAATTTTGAGCAAACAATCCTTTTTCAATCATCTAACCAATTATGAATATGGAAATTTAAATTCTGTGATTTTTCTTCTCACCATAAATTTGTCAGTCATCTTTATTTATAACACAAATTTAGGATAGGTGAACTTCCGTTGGGAAGATAAACATTTTTGAAATTTTTCCTGGATATATATATCGGGAAGGCTGCTTATTTTTATCTGAAACTGTAGACCATGATGCATATTAAATGTTATTTCTTAAAGCAGAAAAATTATCCTTTAGATATCTTAACTAATTTTTTAAAAATCTTTTATGAAGAAAAGAAATTTTAAATTTTCATCTTTATAATCTTTTTAAACGACGACCAGCAAAACTTCAAAAAATGTTATTGATACTACTAATAATAATTTTAAAAAATCCTCCCTCCGTCCATTTTTTCCTTGCATGTGAAAATCTTTTTCTGTAAACAATGTTAAGCATTTTTTTTAATGCAAACATTCTCCTGCAATACAGTATTTCAATATTAAATAGTGAGGGGGGAAAAAACAAGCAATTCAGCAGTAATAATGTTTAATCTAAATAAAAAATAATTTTAAAAACAAACAAAAAAATTATGCATTGTTTGAAACATTTGTAAATTAATATTTAAATTAAATTAAAAAATTTAATTCAGAACCTTGGTATCTTTATTTTTTATTAAGCTTAAATGTCATGGCAAGATAATTTACTCTTTTCTTGTTTTTAAAAAGTCAAATTATTTACTATATCATCTAGTTAATAGACAATTTATAAATATTTAGAAAATGTTTTGTTACAATAGATTCCAAAGTTTCCTGATTGGTATTACAGAAACCCTTCTCTAAATTGGATACTTTTCACTAGCAGAATTTTAAAACACAAATATCTAACTCTAAATTAATAAAAAAATGAGGTAAAATTTAAATCTCAAATAATATTGTGTAGATAAGTTTTATTTGTACAGAAACCAGCTTCATTATCATTTCTTTGTAAAAGATTATTCATTTACTTTTAATAATTTGGAAGTTTAAAGATATTATTGAAAAATTACTCATTACTTTAAATTTTAGAATACTTCAAACTGTATGAAAAAGATTTAATTTTCTTTTACATGTATCATAAAGAAAATACAAAATTACTAACTCAAAATCATCTGCATCTGGAGGCATATTACTAGCATACTGAGACTGTAAAAACATGAGTTCATCCGCAGTCATAGGTTTCCCATCAGGTCCATACATGACAGGCTCATCCTATAAATGAAAGTATTATTCTAACAAAGTGAGATTTTTTTTACAAATGGATTAAATGAAATAATTTTATTTCAAAGAAAATTGTATATAGACATCTACTACACTGTTATGTTTCAAACAGAAGCAAAACATTTTCAAATAGTAAATTCTTTTAATTCCTTATTTCAAAATTAAAAAGTGACTTAAAAATCCCTTTTAAGCACTAAATTGATTCTCTGAGATTAAAACAGTATTCAGTCAAATCTTGATATTAAATGATAAAGGATCTTATCAAATCACTACACTACAGATAATTTGTTAAATAGGTGACTAAGTTTGCAAAATAGATTTCATGATTGAGACTGCTGAATGATATAAATTACAATAAAATGTTTTATGATTAAGAAAATTACAAAGTAAATTCAACTCTAATATAAAACATAATTCACAATAATATACTACTAATACATTTCAAATGTCTAAGCTCAATTTGAAAATTTCAGTAATTTTGTAAAGTAGAATGTAGCATAGTCTGCAACTTTCTTCTAAAAATGTAAACATTACTAACATACTAGAAAAACATTTTTTTTTTTTTTTTTTTTGTAAATTTCTAGTTCTCATAATTTTTTGTAATTCTTTTGAGAATTGAAAAAAGAATCAGTTACCACAGCAGTTGGAGGAGACGTTTCGTATCCAGAATTTTCAGTGTGTGAACCTCTTCCCCAATCACTGTCTCTGAGTTTGATCACACTATTGATGATATCTCTTATGTTTCTGAAATATATTATAAATGGTTATTCTCTAAAATACTATTCATAAAGTAAATTAAAAGGTATAAATAATTTATAGCAACAATTTTTAAGTCACTCCTTTTTTGCCTTGATATTTAGATAGTGATGCTCCCAAACTATTTAAAGTAATATTTTATGGACAGTAGTAATTTAAAAAATTCTGCATTTATATGTATTCCAATTTGCAAATATATTTTGCCAATAAGTACAAATATTTAGTGCTCAAATTTTTGATCAAAATTCTAATTTTTATCCAGAAAAAAAATTCATATCAAGATTTAATAATTGTGACTTTCTTCAAAGAAATCTATTAGAGATGTAACAAACATTTTTCAATGGGAAACAGTACTGGAATACTTTTTGAATGGCATGCAGTTGGTCCACCCTATTATATTGTGACTTACCAAGAAATTATTTTATTCTAAATAAAATCATCAGCTTATGAATTTCATCAGAAAAGAAAATAAAAAAAACCTGAAAACATCTGCTTGAACTTTTTGAATCATTTGTCTTTATTACATCATTTTTCATTTTAATACCTTGCTCACAAAGAAAAATATATCCTTCTCTGCGATCTTACCATTCTAATGGAATTCTTTGTGATTTATTGTTCTTTTCGTGGATCTCCCGACAGAAAAAAAGTTTTCACCACTGAAAAATTCAGCCGTTTTTTTTATAGAAATTATTAAATTGTTTCTTGCTCATAAAAATTAGTGGAACCGAGTAATTATTTTTCTCTATTTCTTATTAAGAAAAACATCGTCTGTAGTAGTGAAGCTAATAAAAACTGCATTCATTTTTTTCCTTGAAAGGAGTAAGGTAATGGGATGCTTAGCATCAATGGCTGTTATTCCTGGATTCCAGGGTTGTTTTTTTTTTTTTCTCCTTACGATGTTCTTGCGTTAAATAATTCGATCTTTCCTGTACACTTCTCTTGATTTTCCCCCCTCCTGTCCGTATTCCCTTTTGCCAACTTTTACTATTTTTGAGTGCATTCCATATTATTGCATTTATTGATTCTTTTTCTTTCTTTCTATATTTCCGTTAATTTGCTGCAATGTTCATCAAAACCTTATGATTGGAAATGCTATTTCTGCAATTCGCACCACTGTATATCAAAGCTATTCCACTGTGTGTGTTTTTGTAATTAAATTGTATTTGTGTTAGCTATATATTTTTCATATATGCTTATAGGGGTAATTTCCATTATAATTTAGAATTTTGCCAAATTTTCTCAAATTTCTTTGGTGATTGTTCGTTTGCACCCGGCAAATGGAAAAGTACCCGTATAGTTTTAAGTACATAGTTTTTAAGCAATTGTTTCCACACACTAATGAGGTTAGATATAACATGTTTTCAACCAGTTATTTCAAACAATTGTTTATTTCTTTAGTATTTGATACATTTAAAATTAATCATTATTGATTAATAGATCTTTTGATTCCTTCAGAAGTACTTTTAAATAAAAATAAAACATATTAATTGAAATTAAAAATTTCGAATCTGCATTTGTTACCCCAACTGGTGTTTAAAATTTAAGTCTCATACATTTGGTATGCTAACATTTTACATTTTGATTAGACTGTCAGTTTTCAAATATACACATCAAAATTTCCACGCATACAAAGTCGCAGGGAAAAGCTAGTACTTGAATAATTTTGAAATACAGAAATTAATGTCAGTTTAATTTTCTAATGAATTAATTAAAATTTCATAACAAAGGAACTAGTATAGTTGAAAATTACAATTTAGTTTTATAATGATAGTGTAAATTATTATTATTTGGATAACTTTTCTCTGAAGTTTCTGTGAAAAAAAAAAACATGTGTTAACTTCACGGTTGAAACAGGCAATATTGATGTATATATTTCGGACAACACTTTAGTGACTGATTTATGCTTGCTTTTAGATATTGTTAATTCAATATGTTTAAACAAATGAAAAACTTTCAAAAAGATAAATATCAAAGGGAAAAAAAAGATTAAAAAAAAAGAGTAAAAGAGTTCCAACATTAACATTAATTTTAATGTATGTATTTCTTTTACAAAAATAATATTTAAAAGAATTATTGTATAAGAATGAAATTTTTATTTCAAAGATAGTTTTAAAATATTTCTGGTAAGAATATTTCCCCTGAAATTACTGCTGAGAAATGGCAAAATTTCAAATTAAATAATTCATTTTTTGTAGAAACTTTCTTAATTGTTTAAGAGGAGATATAGCATATGCACATACATACAGCATATCCATATATAAACAAAGATTTTAAAATAAATTCAAAGAGGAGATGATAAAGAAATAACTGGTTACATTTAGTGAATTCAAAAAAGGAACTAATGAAGGTTTGAAATAATTAAAATACTTTTCAAAACTAATTTAAAACAAAACTCACATCCATATAAGATAAGCTAAATTACAGGTAAATGCCATCTGTCCACAAAATAAGTTGTCAATCAAATCTGGAGAGAATCCTTATGTTTTCTTAGAATGAAAATCAGGATTGATTTCTTTCAACCGTCCAATGTGAAATTAATATGGATTATGATTAAATATCGATTTTGAACAGCTAATTGTTAGAAAAATTCTTGAACCTTCAATCAATAAGCTGACAGTTTCTCAAATAATAATTATTATAATTAAACAATTAACTCTACTTAGTAGGCAAAATACCAACATGATGCTTCAGCAGATTGAATATTCAGACAGAGAAATATATCCTATTCTTTCATGGAGCTATAAAAGCTTCAAGTATGCTAATTAGCTGAACTTCTGAAATCTCATAAAAACGGAACAACTGTCTCAGAAATCAAAATTAGATTTATTGGAGGAGGGAGTGAAAGTAGGATGAATTACTGCATTACACATTCATGAATGGTATTGTTCCCCTGTATTTTCCAAGCTCATAAGAAAATGTTAAAAAATTTCTGCATTTTCAAGTTTTATTTAAAGAACATTTTTAAATTGACTTCCCTATTCCCTGGCGGTGTGGCAATCCTGTTAAATAATAATAATCTATGAAAACTAAATTTTTGCCAAAATAACCCTTAGAATATTCAACATGGTAATACAAATCAAAGTTGCAAATAAGAAGGGGGTATAGGCAGAAACTAAACTAATAATTAAAGATATAAAGATTATGACATTTAAAGAAGACACTTTATAGAATGCATTAAATGAATCAAATTTATTTTTATACAGATCTGAAATAACCAAGTAAGGGGAAAAGGGGCCGTAAGACAAATAATATTTGAAACAAATTGCTGATTGAAATATAAATAGAAGGTAAATTTTAATTCCTAAAGCATGTTTTAAATTTATTAATAATTCCTAATCTTTTAATATGTAATTATTAAATATAAGAAAAAGAAATTCAAAATTGCGTCTCACCTAGTACTTTCTGCACTATTAGCCAGATTTTTTAATGTAAACATAATGAAATCCATTTCTGGTGCTGCTCCATTATTAGTTATTTTTGCACGCTCGTAATCTTCCAAGTATGCACCAACAAGCTGCAAAATATAAATCAATTTTTTTTATTGTATTTTAAACCAACATATATATCAAATACCTTTAACAGGCTAAAGAAATTATTTTTATCAATGGATGTGAAACCACAAATCACATTACAAGGTGAATTTGCTTGAGTTGAGACCCGAGAGGTTTTGTACAGTATTTACAAAGCAGCAATAAAAGCAAAACAACTTTTATTTAATATATTTCATAAATTCATTTAATTTGCCATGGATTAATATCCCTCCTACTTTATATAGGAGCTTTAGATTTTGCTGTTTTATTACTCACATTTGTTAAAGTAGCTATTTCATTAATAATTTTTATAAATTATAATTTTTAAAAAATATCAAAATTCTTTATATAATGTATTCAATTTCATATATAGATAAATAATCTGTATTTCTTATAATTCTCTTCTACACACTTAAATTTTTTATTACATAAAATTTATTTTTATTTTATTTTTAAACAAACTTACCTTTAATACTTGGCAAGCACATTTCAAATTATCAGGAGATGCATAATTTAGCAAAGTTTTAATAAGATTCGGCAAACTGTCTCCAAGAATTGCTATTCTTTGTTTCATAACCTACAATAAAGATCACATGAATTTTAAAAATAAGAAAATTGAACAACATATAATATTAACCACTTTACTATTTAAGCAATAAAACCATTTTTTAAATTCTTTTTTGCAAATCAAGCATCAGCTGATTTCAATTATGTAATTCAGCAATTTACACTTCCCTGTTGGCTAAAAATAAACAGTTGTGCACAAATTCAGCAGTTCTAAATCTGAAGACCTTTTCTATAACTGCACTTTTTTTTTTAAATTGGCACATGTTCATATTTATATATAGGCAACTACCCCATCACAGAAAAATGAAATTTAAACCCACATTTCAACTATTGCTGTCAAATAATGGGGAAAAATCGATTCACTTTAGATAAAAATTAGAATTTTTATTATTAATTATAAACTAGCATTTATTTTTTTAAATGAATAATGGGTTTCAGCATGCAACAGATATCCCTTAGTTTTAAATTAATTATATAATATTAAACATATTACCTCTAATTGTGAGAAAAGCTCAGCTGTAAACATTGCAAATCCTCTTAAATATGTGCCACCATCTTCTGCCTCAGCTAGAGCTTCTCGACGTTTAAATTCTTGATTACATCTTAAAAATTAAAATAATTATAATACAAACCAGTAGGGGAAAAAAGTTTTAAAAATATTTAAATACATAAAATACGTCCATTAAAACTAGAATATTTTTTAAAAAATACTATGGTAAACAACATAAACAATTTCTTATGATATATACCTGGTTAAAAGAACTGATCTGAAATTAAGACGATCAGGTGAGGCATCCAAATCATTACAAAGACATTTGCATAATCTGGCACCACTGTAGCGTAGGTTAGGCTGCCTTACAGACTGAAACAAAAATTATTTTTTTTACATGTTTATTAAATATGTATAGTTTCCTAAACTGAATATAAGGATTTCTGAAAGACAATTTCAACAAACTATAGCAGTTCAAACAGAATTTTAGGTTGTTTTGAAGTATGAAAAAAATATTCAAATATTCTCTTATATTTTTCAGAATGATAAATTCAAGTTTCCTTTTAATTCATTAATACAGACAGAGCCTAATTAAGGTCACTAAATATTATTTAACTACAATTTATCTGATTCTAGCACTCTGTGACAAATAAAGATTTTTCTATAAAAAAAAATTCTTGAGAAAATGCTTATCTTTATAATAATAATAAAACAGCATAGAAAAATGAAAATATGTTGATACTTATAAGCATTAAAAGGTATATCCTTGATATAATTTAGTTTCAAACCAATTTAATATTGTAGTTAAAAGTATACTACATGTAAAAACAATGGAGGTAATTGAATCTAAATATTTAACATTGATATTTTACTAAGAATAAATTTATAAATGAAAAAATATTAATTTTTATGTAATGGTAAAAATTAATTAATGCGAGAAAGTTGTTTAATCACAAAAGCAATTATTATTAGGAAACCCATAAAGTAATAATTATAAAATTTCAAAAAAAAAGTTGATGGATAAAATAAGAAAATACCTTTATTTACTTAATTTTCATAAATAAGAATGTGATTTTTAAAAACAAGTTATATGCTACATAAGCACTTGTAATAGAGCAAATTTACAAACAAATATAAAGAAATTTTAATTCATTTTATGCATTTGAAAAACATAGTTGAAATATAAAATCAGATTGAATCAAGAATTGAATAAAATAATAAACAATATGGTATTTTATAACATAACGAATATTTTCTTCAATGTTAAAAGATGAGGAAAAAAATCATAGGTTTTATTTACTTCATCAAATATAATGTTAACAATTGCTCTCATAGTATCATCGTCATCAACCATTGTGTTTAAAGTGTGAGTTAATGGCTGAATTTTTCTTTCAAATTTGCCAGGATTCATAGTTATTTCATTCAGAAAAGATCTGAGTTCCTCAACAGGATAAGAATCAGTTAGTTGTGGCTCTTCAGGGACCTAGTAAAAAATTGTTTTAAGTTTTAGAAAACTTGTCCATGTACACAAAAATATTTTAAATATATAGCATTTGGAAATAAATTTTAAATTTAAAGATAAGATACAATTAATATTAAACATGGTTTGAAAAACACGGTTTCATCCAAGATAAGAAAGTCACACACCATAAATTTAAAAAAATAAAATTCCAATATGACAGTTATTATTGACAAACTATTTCAATAGATAATAGTTTTATATATTGTTATTATAAGTATCAAATCACTTGGAATTCAATTGCATCTTATATGAATATTACTTTTCTAATTGTTCATAAACTTCAGCAGGAATTGCATCTTATACTATTAACTTAAACCTTTAACAATTCTTTGCAAGCCAAACATTAACTAGATATTTTTCAAGTTAAATCCCCACACTAAATTTCTAAAAGACATTTTAGCTTTCTAAAGTTAGTAGCAACAACTCAGTAAAAATCTGTTTATTTTGCTTGAATAAAAAATTGTATTACGTATATTTTAGCCTTAAATATGCATAAAACCCAATATGCTCTTCTATATATATATATATATATATATATATATATATATATATATATATATATATATATATATAGATTTAAAAATGGATTTTTGTTCTAAAATATAATTTTCAGGAGAGAATATTGCTTTCCTAATGTTCATAAACTTTAATAGAATTTTTTTGGTCCGATTTACACCTGGATTTTTTTAGAAACTAGAAGTGATTCATGACAAGAAATGAAGAGGTCACCCATTCATTCTGAGCCCAAACAAAATGAATTAAGTCTGTAATGAGATGTCACAGCCCAAAATGAATGTGAGTAAAATAATGTCACACATTTATCATATGGGAATGCACAAAGGTGGTGAATAGATTTTTCTGGCGCAAAAGCCAGGATTGGCCATGCTGCGCCAAGACACATGGTAGAAATATGTTTCTACACAAATATATCACATATAAAATGTTTTCTCCATGCAAACAAAGTTATAAAAACATTATGGTATAAGAAGTTGTTATAAAAAGGTATGAAGATGTAAATAAGAAAAGACATACGTCAAAACGAAGTGTTTAAAACGTAATGAAATTTATATAAAATGGATAACATTAATAGCTGCTAAAAATTTGAGAATATTACAATGATGTTGTTCTCCAATGAGTTCACGTAAAACCGGTGATGATGAATTAAAAAAGTGCATTCGATAAAAATTAAATTTGGGGCATTCAATTAAAATATGTAAAACTGTAAGGTTAACTTTACAATCCGAGCACTTTGGTGCCTTCTCTCCAAACAGAAGATATTTGTGAGTAAGGCGTGTGTGACCAATTCTTAGTCTTGTCAATTTTACATCAGTCCATCGAACCGAAACAACAGGCCACATTCCAATTGTCGGCTTAATAAAATGTAGTTTATTTTGGATTTCTTTATTCCAAGATTCTTGCCAAATCGAAAGTATGTGACCACCATACATGTTAATTAGATCAGCATGAGGGAAAGGGCGCTGTAAAACATGCTCAGCGTTTTTGGCAGCAGTATCAGCCGCTTCATTTCCGATTATGCCAACATGACTAGGAATCCATCTGAACAATATATCATACCCTCTAGTCTGAAGATCTCTCAGACAGCAAAGAATATTGATTGCAATAAGATGCTTACACTTCACAAAGTTACACAGTGTTTCCAAAGCACTCATGCTATCTGAGTAAATGCAGAAACAAGTTTCTTCAGAAAGAGCAATTTTGTCGAGAGCCAACAAAATTGCAAACAATTCAGCAGTCAAAACAGAGCACGAATCATGCAGGCGGTAACTGTATGTAATCTCAGGAAAGACAATACCACACCCAACAGATTGAGATGATTTCGATCCATCAGTGTATATCGGTGTGTAAGCAGAAAGTTGATGAAGATGAAAATTAAATAATTGATGAAAAATAACAGGAGGTGTAGTTTTATTAAAATTCAAAAACGGGTTAAAATATGAAAAGTTCGGATAATCCCAAGGGGGAAAAGATAAAAAGTTAATTGGATGAACCTCGACATTTCCAAGACCCAAATCTTGAATATAAATTTTTATTCTTTCATGAAAAGGAAGAATGTTATAAGGGCGGGCGTTGTAGAGTCTATAAAGACTAGCAGGCACCGTCAAATTCTGAACTGGGTGTTTGGGAAGAGAAATCATGCGGAAGAAATATCGAACTGATATTTCTTCCGCATGATTTCTCTTCCCAAACACCCAGGTAAATAATTGGAAATTACGTACAAACTTTCGATAGGTGAAGTCCTAAAGGCTCCAGTGCAGATACGTAATGCCGAATGGTGCAATGTATCAAGTCTCCGTAAAATGTTTGAACGAGCAGAACCATATACTTCGCAACCATAATCAATGCGAGAAAGTATTAGAGCTTCATAAATGCGGAGCAACGAAAGTCTATCAGCTCCCCAAACTGTATTCGATAGAACTTTTAAAATATTGAGTTTTTTCTCGCATGCCTTCCGTAAATGAAGTATATGTGGAAGAAATGAGTTTCCTGTCAAACATAACTCCTAAAAAGCGCGTCTCTTCGGTCACTGGAATGGCAGTATCGCGGATATTGACCACAGGATCTGGGTGAAGGCTTCGCTTTCTATAGAAATGAACGCAAGAACTTTTCTCTGGAGAAAGTGTGTGTCCATTTTCATCGCACCAAGATAAAATGTTGTTGATCGCTATTTGCAGCTGTTTCTCAATCAGAGGCATATGTGATCCTTGACAAGAAATTTGGAGGTCATCTACGTACAAGGTCCCGGTTACAGTTGCAGGTAAAACTTTAAGAATTTGGCTAAAATGCACAATAAACAGAGTGACGCTTAAAACACTTCCCTGAGGAACACCTTCCTGTTGAAGAAAGGTATTTGAAAGACAATTTCCGATTCGAACATGGAAAATACGACAAAATAAAAAGTTTTTGATAAAAACAGGTAAATTTCCCCTGAGACCAAAATCAAATAATGTGCGAAGAATTCCATAACGCCATGTACGATCGTATGCTTTATTGATGTCGAAAAACACCCCAACAAGATGGTTTCGACGTACAAAGGCATTACGAATGTGGGTTTCCAACTGAATAATGTTATCAATGGTGCTTCTGCCCTTTCGGAAACCACTCTGAAAGGATGGAATACAATAATTTTTTTCCAATTCATAAATAAGTCTATTGTTAATCATACGTTCAAGAGTTTTACACAGGCAACTAGTTAAGGCGATTGGTCTGTAGTGTGATGGGTTACATGGTTCCTTTCCAGGTTTTAAAATCGGTATTAAAACTGCTTCATGCCACTGGGAAGGGAATGTTTGATCTAGCCAGATTCTATTAAATAAGTAAAGAATGTTTGTTAAGGAATCTTCAGCCAGATGGCGCAGCATGTTGTATGTAATTCCATCCGGACCAGGGCTAGAATCATGAACTTGAGATAATGCGTTTTTCAATTCAAAGATTTGAAGTGCACTATTACACGGGTGAAAATTGGAGGTTTCGAAGTGGAGATTTACCTTTTCAGCGCGACTCTTAGTTGCAAGAAATGTAGGATTATACGAGTCTGTGCTTGAAACCTTCTCAAATGTTTGCGCGATAACATTAGCAACATCTGTAGGGGAAGAGTAAGTCATATTATCTATATTTAAAACTGGGAGAGAAAACTCCTGGTAAATACCATTTGCTGCCTTAACTTTTCTCCAAAGTTGCTTACTGGTTGTAGATGAAGTGATAGAGGAGACAAAACGCACCCATGATTCCCTTTGGCTACGACGTCGAATGCGTCGTGCATTTGCTCGCGCTTTTTTAAAGGCAATAAGATTCTCCGTCGTGGGATATCTACGGAAAATTCCCCATGATTTCCTTTGCATCTTGTATGCGTTACGGCATTCATCGTTCCACCACGGCCGACGAAATTTTCGTGGATGGGTTGAGCTCTTAGGGATAGCAACGTCTGCAGCACTCATAATTGTGTTAGTAACATTTCGAGTAGCTTCAGTTACATTTTCAACAGCAACCATTGCTTCTGTAATAACAGCAAGTTCAGTGAATTTTTCCCAATCTGCTCGCTGGAATACATAGCGTTGAGGTTGTTGAGTGCCACAAGTACTATCAGCATGAGAGACAATGAGAGGGAAATGATCACTACTCAACAGACTATCGCCAATGCTTAAATTCAGCATCGGGAAAAGCGAGGGAGAACAAATAGCAAGGTCAACACTGTGAAAAGTATGTGTCGGCTCATGGAAATGCGTAAAATCGCCAATCAAGAGAAATGGTTTAGGAAGTTGATCAACTAAAGCATTGAGGTCGTTTTGACTAATACTTTCATTTGGTGGTAGATAAATACAACAGACTGTAACTAGAGTCCTAACGTGAACCTGGGTAGCCACAGCCTGCAGAGAAGTATGAAGAGGAAGTGGTGTACTGGGGAACTGGTTGGAGGTCAAAATACAAACTCCACCGGAGCTAATTCTCCCAGTATCAAAATCTTTCCGCACAGAATGGTAACCACGTATCTTAAAAGGAATATCTGACCTCAGGTGAGTTTCCTGAAGGGCGAAGCAAACAGGTTGAAAGGAATTCAGTAAAGCCTTAATGTCTGCAATCTTGTTCCTGGCACCACGACAATTCCAAGACAGAAAATTAAACATAAAGTAGGCCGAAAGGGGCAGGAAAGGGAATTTTACATGGGTTTTTTAAAAAACTTTGATTTGAAAGGCTTCGATGCAAGTTTCTTCGAGTCCGAGCTTTCGCGGTCTTGATCCATGTCACTTAAAGTGTCATCAGATGGATGAATTGTAAGACCGATGAACTTTTCTTTATCATCAACTTTATTTATTTCTTTATTTTTATTAACAGAAAGTTTTAGATTCGTCTTTTCTTTTTGTGTGTTTTTTAGTTTTTTCTGTTTTCGAGAAGTGGACGATGTTTCTTCCCATGATTTTTTTATTTCCAATAGCGCTAACCATTCGGTCATCTTAACAGTAATTGTTTTCTCTGTTTCTTCAGAGAGATGAATATTAGAAGAGGAAGATTCAGAAAGTTTATTTATTGTTGACTTCGGTTGCGGAAAACTGCTTACGGTTGGAGTTTTTATAGCGGAAGAAAACAATGGAAACTTTGTCGCAGGAGTTCGTGTTTCAACGACTTTTTTTGCTTCTTGGTAGGATAATTTTTGATTAACTCGGATTGATTGAATTTGTTTTTCTATTGTCCATTGGGGGCAATCCTTTGAGTATGCTGGGTGATTTCCTTTGCAATTAAAACACAGTTCGGAATTTTTGCATGATGCATCCTCGTGACCAGATTCAGAGCAACGGGCACAGTTTACAGTAGTGGATCGACAACTAGTTTTAGAATGGCCAAACCTCTGACATTTGAAGCAACGTAGAGGATTTGGTACATATGGGCGGACTTTACAATTTAGATATCCTGCTTTTATAGAGGTTGGAAGATTAGTCGTACGGAAAGTTAAAATTATGTGCTTGGTGTCAAATATTTCAGTGCCTTTTTTAATTTTTATGCGTCTAACGTGTTGTACTCCTTGGCTAGATAAGCCTTGGAGGATCTCAACTTCAGAAGTGCCGACTAACTCAGTTTCTGATATTACTCCTCTACAGGTATTCAATGTATTGTGTGGTGTCACATTAACTGGATGATCTAGAAATGTTTTAGCCAAAAGGAATGATTTCGTTTGCAGTGAGGAAACAGTTTCAATTAAGAGGTCACCGGATCGCAACTTCTTTACAGATTTTGGTTCGCCACCAATGCTTTTAATTGCTTTCTCAATCATAAATGGTGATGTGTTTTGCAACTTGTCTTGAAAAGATATAATTAAAAAACGAGTATAAGAAGCCAGTTCGTCAACGGTAAATATCGATGAATCGTGATGAAAAGAACCCATATGATATTGGAAAAGATTCAGGCTCGACGGCACCACCCACCACGGAGCCCAACAAGGGATGGCAGCCACTGGCTCTAGACATTTCCAGCCTCAGCGCTTACCATGGTGCTAGCCGAAACCTATACGCTGGAAGTCACCCCCGGAGACAGTGACCACCCTTAATGCCAAGCCCAAGGAGTGACCCCTTCGCTTGATCCCCTTGAGCAGCCCAGTCAATTGTCTAGGATACCGGCCGATTGATACATCAGGGACCGAAATGTACCACCCGTCCAATGGGTTGCCACGCACGGCCAACACGTGGGGTTGTGGCTGTCAATGAGAAGCAAGAAGCAGTAAAAAACGCGACAGCTTCCCATTGAGAGCTCCCTCGCCTACCGTCAAGGAAAAGAAAAAAAACCACAATTAATACTTGCAAACCAAATCTTAAATAAGATAAAAAGCTACCCAAAATACAAAACGATCAAAATAATATCAATTTGAAAAAGTTGGAAAGAGATGGTGTAAATACGGAAATGCAAAAAAACATAATTACTCTGTAGTCTCGACGTAAGGAAATTAAGAATAAAAGAAAAAAGATCGCTAAGGCATCCCGGGGGCGCGACGCCCGTAATTACCAAAGTAAGTAAACCCTTTGAGATAGGAAAAGATCCCTGGGAACCTCGGGATTGGGACACCCGTACTCACCTATAGTAGGTGAGCCCCTGAGGGGGGAATGCACAAAGGAGAACTGAAGAAGGCTTAACATTTTCTTATTAAGTGCATACTATACTAAGATTTGAAACAATTTGATTAATTGATTAAGAAATTTTTAATCCAATATTTTCAGTACACTACTTTATTACAATCGAGAAAAAAATAGTGACTATTTTAATGAATGAAACTTGGTTTTATTCAATGAAGTATGAAGCATGAAAAATGTACATGTTTCATGAACCCTCAGCATTGTCAAAATTTGAATTTATATAATTTTTAAGACAGTGAAAGAACTTTTATATAAAAAAAAAAATTACAGAAGTGGAATATGTGCTTTAGCTGATTTACAGGTAGTAGAGCTGTATGAGATTCCTTTTTAATTACTAAATAAATTATCAACATTTTTTTTTACTTGCAATGGTTGTTATGAGTGATTTTTACATAAGATAAAAATAATGAATTATTTAAAATAAGCAGCAACTTATTCATAAACTAAGTGCAATTTTTTAAATATTTTTTAAACAAATTATTCATTAAAATTCCTTTCTTTATGTTAATAACTGATAACGTTCACTATTGCTGCAAGATATATTTTGAGAAAACTAAAATTGAATTGAAAAGAAAACTGAAAAACTGTATTTAAAGCCTTAAATATTTATATAAATATATATAGAACATTATATCAATTTAATATTTATAATAATAAATTATCAATCAATCATAATATAATATCAATTTATTATGTAAAAAGGGAAAAATACCCTTGGCTCAGGCCTGAAATTTCGGGGTACAAATTCTTTCGCATAAGGAGAAAGTTTAGAAGCACTTTTTCCTGTTTCAGCAGGAGAATCCATGCCACCATGGTTTTGACCAGAACGCCAATGATCTCCAGATGGAGATGCAAGATTGGTTAAATCTGAAAGAAATTTTTTAAAGGTTTAAAATATATTTAAAATCTCTACTAGCAATAAGAGAGATTGTGTGTGTTGTTGTTTTACAGGACAGATTGTTAGAAGTAGAACTCCAAATTTGGAATAAATATAAATTGGAAAGAAAAACAAAATGTTTAACTAAAAGTAATTTTTTAAAAAATTTTTAATTAATAAAAAATTAAGCAAAATTTTGATGTTTCCCCCTGATAATTAAAAATATTGCACAAAATTTAATTTTACATCATTCTAAAACCCCCCAAAATTATCTTTTGAATATCTTAACTCGTAATTGCAACAATTATTTCATTCCAAGTTTTCCTTTCATTATTGATGACGAAAATGATATTATGGCTTATTTTTTCATGACAAGTAGCTTTAATGCATGTTTTTAGAAACATTGCTTTTGTAGTCAAAATTAAGTACTTTTGCAGATATTTTAAATTAAAATAATGAGATAAATAGAATGTAGTTTTATTAATATTAATTATTTCATATAAATTATTCTATTCAAATTATTTTAAAAATAATCTCTTAATATTAATGTTTAATTTTATGCAATATGAAACAATCCAGAAATATAGGTCCTATGGCAATATGAAAAATATCTAGCTATTTAATCTCAAAAATAGATAATTCAATTTATTATTCATGAAAACATTACTGCTATTCTTAATACTTTTCACATGGTAATTTTCATTATAGATATATTAAGAATATAATAAAAAGGGATAATATTCATATATCAAATTCACTCTCCAATGATCTCTATTAAGATAAAAATTTTAGTTTTCAATTTCAATTCTTAGCCCTGAACTGTCCCTTCACTCTCTCAAAGTTAATATATTTATAATTGATTTTTTCCTCTCCTCACCATATTTATAGTTTTATTCTGTTAATATTCTTATTATCTGTTAATATTCTTCTGAACTGTTAATATTCTTATTATCTCTAATGAGTTAGCACTCAACAGACCAGCTTGATATTACACACACAGACACACTTAAGAGTAGAAATATGCAGATTAGAGTAATTTTTTTTAAGAAATTTTAAATAGAAATTAAGTAAATTTTTCATCATAAACTGCAAACACATTACAAAACAATAATTATTTTATACTATCTCAAAATCTTTTCTATTATAATTTTTTTTTCAACTTTTAAAAATTATATTTAGCTAATATATTTTATTTTTGAAACCCAAATGTCTCATTGCTTCTTTTATGTTTTGTCCGTGCTCCTCTTTATTTGTCATTGTAGATTAAGGTTTACTCAAGCTTCACAATCAAACATTTTCATACTATTTGCTACTTAACTGGAGTTAGAAAATATCAAGTTTCATTATAATATGCAACTCAATTTTGAATTACAATAAGAATTTTCAAAGGCGTGCTACTTATTTTGAGTTAGAAAAATATCAAATCCATAATAATATGAAACTCAATTTTGAATTACAATATGAATCTTCAAAATTTCTGCTCTACTCACAATGAAATTTTAAAAAATAGAAAAATGTAATTTTACAGCATTTTTCATTTCTTTTTAAAGCATACAGCATGCTATATTAATATATAAATCATAAAATTTTATAAGTAAATAAAATATCTCAATACTATTTTCATATTTTTAATCAAAGAGCTGTCTTGAGGCTTGAATCTGAATTTTATGCAGCTTTTACAAACTAATGTAAGCTGACAGTCTCCTTACTAATCAATTACAAGGTCCTTTTTATCTATTTTGTTTACTTTTTTTTAGCAAATGTCCATCACCATGTCAACTTGATGCCTTTAAAATTTGCAGCAATATTAATTATTTGTAGAAATAATTTTAAAATACTTTTTGAAAAAATTAATTAAAATATTTTTGATAGAACTTTTTCTTTTTTAAATGAATCAACAGTATATTACCATACTATACCAGCAGCACCATACCAAAATGATATTTCACCAAGTTCAATTAGGAAATATTTCAAGTGACAATAACAAAAAAAAATCATTTCAAGATTTGGGAGAAATCTTTAAATAGAAGTAAGTCAAAGTCAAAAATATCCAAGATGGTGATGCAAATTATATTACAAAACTGCACTGATTTGATCTGGAACAACCAAATCAAAATGTGAAGATTCAGCATATTTATCTATTTAGCATTGATTCAAAAATAAGGCTTGCTTTTAGTTAAATTTTTGAAAATTGTAGTGCTAACAATAAAAAAAAATGGTAATTATATTTTAAATGCTCAGCCATTACTGTTGCTCTTTACTGTTATATAATTGGATGTAAATAGATTTATATATATAAAAGAAAATAAATAGTAAAATGAACCGAATAAAACAAGACTAGATTTAAATATATGAGTTAAAATTAGAAAACAGCTAAAATTACCAAAGATGCCACACTAAGGCCAAGTTACACAAAACACTTAATTGAAATTTTAGGCAAACTAATTAACTGGACATCAAATTTGATTTATTTAAGAACAAACTTTCTTCTATACTAGCAATAATTGGAAACTGAAAACATGATGCAATAAATTACAAAGGAATAAAAATACGAGATCTTGTTTTATGCAATATTGTAACATCACAAGAGTTCATTTTGCTAATCAATTTTTTAAAAAACCATTCCAGAAACAGTAAATAATTTATTCATTTATTTTTTTACTCCAGGATTCGAGATAGTAGGTAATCAATTTTTACTAATCAATTTTTTTAAAAACCATTCCAGAAACAGTAAATAATTTATTCATTTATTTTTTCTGGATTTTTCAATTCGAGATAGTAGGTAATAAAAGAACCAAAGAAAATAAGGCCACTTAATTTTTTAAATATAAATCCTGTGGTTAGGTTTTTTACTTTTACACAACTTATTTTTAATATGGTAATTTTACATTATTATTGAGACATATTTATAATGCAATGAAACTAATTAAAATTATTTCTTTATTTTAAGCTATTAACCTGATAATGTAAATATATAAATATGCACCATTAATAAATATATCTATTTACATATTTGTGAAAGCATTGTATATACTTTCAGAAATATTTTTCTACTCTTTAAAACAATATTTTAGCAAAAAATAATATAAAATTAAAGATAAATTTTCAACTACAGTAAAATGCTGTATGGAAATTGCTGGATCTTCACAATTCTTGCAATTGACATTCTTGTCAACATTACTTGCAACAAATGTAGATAAGTTTTACAACCAATGATTTTAAATAAAAATACAGGCATTGATTACTTCAGATAATACGATACTTGTGTATTAACCACATATCATTGGAGAACCTTTGACTTAACTATATGCCATGAGAAATTAATTACTGGCAAGCAGCTAGCACACTAATACTTCTTCTATAAACTATTAGTAATCTGCCCTCACTTTGATTTCAAAACTAGACTTCTAGAACAAAATATAAAAGAACAAATAAGTTGGCTAAAAAAGAATATGGTACAAATGTAAATCAAATTTAATAGCATAATTTAAAATAGCAATATTTGAAATTTTTTAAAAACACTCACTATAATCTATTCAACATTCAGAAAAACCAAACAATATTTTAGTTTTAATTAAAAAAAATTACATGCTGCTGAAAATACAAACAGACTGCATAAATAAGAATTGGGCATTAAAAGGCAACAAGATATTTTTGTTTGATAATAAGCTTAGTTCTCAACAAAATTATAAAAAACTTTCTTAAATCAAAGTAAAGACACATACTTAAATTAGAAACAGAGCACATAATAGACTCACATGAAATGGTATTTTGAAATTATTACTGAAACAACTTTTGACCTACAACATGCAACAGATTCTTCATAATAGAATCTAAATGAAAAGATTTTTTTAACTTTCTAAATTAATGAAAAACAGACATGTCAAATTAAAAAGGCATTTGCGTCTTATAGTGTTCCAAATATTATCAAGTAACTAAGAAATATTACCAAGTGGTTATATCATGTGAAATGGAGGTTTTTTAAATTTAAAAACAGCCATATAAACCTAAATATTACTATAAGGCTCAGGAGTCTTGCCAATTAAAAAGCTTGATGAATTTAAAAACATTTGCATTAAATATCAACAAATTCAAATATTTATATTCAGAAAAACAATAAAAATTTAAACTTTTTTATCATAAGATCAAATTTTAGGACTATATCAGAAAAGTAACAAAACCTAAACATTTATATGCTTCTCTGGAATTAAAAACATAAAATACAAAAGTAAAAACAATGAAGTAAAAAAATTAATTCATAATTTTATAACAAGGATGGTAGGATTGAAAATTGAAATATACAAAATTCTTAAGATTTAAAATTTGCACTATAGAATGAATATAAGAATTCATATGTAAGAATGAATGTAAATAAGTATTTATAATATAGAATACATAAAATTTTACATTAAAACATGGTTTTCATATTTTAAAGATGCAAATTAATGAGAAAAAGAAAATAATTTCTTTTTAACATGATTAAAATCTCTCCTGTAGATAACAGCCAAGCATAGATAGGTACATTATAACACATTTCATATAAAGTATGAAAATTAATGCTAATTCTTTGGTACAAAATTGTAATGTACAATTACAATTTAAAAAATCTAACTATGCTGAATCAAAAATTTAGTACTATTCTAAAACATATTCACTTAAATACCAAAAATGAAACAGATTCATAAACAAAGTTTTCATATTATTAAATTAACAAATTACAATGAATCCTATATTAAGTTCTAAATATTAAAATAGTTTTATATTAAATTGTCCATTCCGGTATCAAAAGTAGAGCATCATTTTTAATTATCTACTAACTGAAAAAAAAAACTTCAAAAAGAATTTTAAAAAGATAAACCAAAAGCAATAAAATTCATTAGAAGAAAAGACAATCATGTTAAAAACAAAACTATGATAAATAATCACATTTATAACTTTTAAGAAATAGTGCCGCGTTCACACTATTTACAAAACGGAAGACAACGTAGCAGACAGTAAACAAGCAAGGCATATAAGATCTCTCAGAAAATTGAATTTTCTTTTCGGTTAAAGACTGACAATTCATACAATGATTACAATTTTGAAGAATAACATGAGAAATGTTTACCTCTAGGAGCAGGGTGCCATGACGTTTCCGGGAATATTCCATTCGTATTTGTACCTTCTGTTGGTACATAATCGGGGTTTGCATACGTGGAATATGAGAGAGGACGACGAAGTTCAGTAGTTTCTGCAGGTCGTCCGCGCCCATAACCAGTGGGCGTACCGTCATTTTGTTCCATTCTCTTAAAATTTGTAAAAACTTACAAAATAATATTAATGAAGATATTTCCTAGAACCCTAAAACTGACTGCATTTAACAAAAGTGTTGCCAAGGGTCATAAAAGAAAACTACAATAAATGAATATTCAGTTGCATCATTTCACTTCTAAACTGAAACAAAAAATATATCTATTTCACTTGATTTTCACCAATATTTGATGACAAAATGACAGATTTTAAAATAAATTTAATGGCACCGACAAGAAAAAGCTAAACTAAAATAGTAAAATGATGAAGAGATGCCTTGAATGTCCCTGAATATCAATAAATTGTTAAAATTATATGCCTAATTAAATGAACGTCGCACTGTAACTTCAAATTGGATGTTACGATCGACTTGTTTATTTCTAACTTTGATAAGCTAGAACAGAATACTTTTTAATTGCGGATAACTTTTGATTTTTATGTTTCTGTTAAAGTTTCTGTATAAGTAATTAGTTAAAAAGATTTTTTTAAAAATATTTCTAAATATACATTTTACTACTTTATACATTTGGGTACAACGTAAAGATAAAGGGAATGGACTTTATAATTTTGAAATGCTGTAATATGATAAGGACAGTTCTCTACCTAAACCTTCTTAAAAGACATTTTATTGATAGATTTACCCTATGTCAGCCATGTTAGTTACACAACGGAATCTCAATTCTTCTGACCCATAAACAAACGCGAGCTTAAAGCAAAGCTACTGTGCATTCATGGTGGAAAGTGTATGGTAAGCTAAGTTGAATTAGAAGGAAGAAGAAAGACAGCAGACGCCTTTCTGTCGTTTACTTTTCTTAAAGTTATGGCTGTGGTTTTTTATATAGATTACTTTTGTAAAATTGATTTTCAGCTTGTTGGGGAAAAAATTTGGCTTGACACTCTTTTTAATTTGAGTGGAACTAAACAATTTTCGAAGCTCAGAAAATTGATTAAATTCCCTAAAAAGAAGTCATAATGTGACCACCACGGACGTGATTAAAAATTTAAAGTCTGTAAGAAACTCTCGTCATGGTACACCGGTTTTTTTTTCTTCCCGAAATTATGTAAATTATAATCAAGATACGAAGCCTTAATAGAGAAAATTTTACAAAGCATTATAATGAGTTATAAAAGCTATAAAAAAGAATGAAATAAATGCAGAAGTCACCGAAATAAGACTTTTGTGTTTAACCAGAATCGCTACAAAATTAATAGCAATTACGTTAAAAAGATCAGTCAGACGTTTCCTGCAAGTCAAAAGATAATTTATCCTTGAATGAACAGTTTCGTAAAGAACCAAATGTGTTAGAGATGTTACCATCAATAATTATGATATTTCGAGAAAAGGAAATTGGTTGTGTGTCATATATATATATATATATAT
>JAOUZG010043906.1:5703788-5724531 GCA_026289955.1 Argiope argentata | reverse complement strand
TTAATGAAAAATGAAAACACCACTTATCATTATCGAAATTCCACTGAGTTTTATTAGAAAAATAATATCAAAAGAATAGCAATACTCATTATCAACTATGAAAATAGACCAGAACAGACTATTTACAAAAAAAAAAAAGGAGTGGGATTCCCAAAATTTTCTCGCATATTCTCTGATAAACCTATGTCTGTTGTTTTTGTCTCTAATAGAGCTTGCCATGGACAAGCTCGCTAATGCATCAGCAGTTTTAAGCCGGAATGAGCGTCTCTTGTTTGAAAGTAGCGCAAACAAGGGCCAAGAGTATGACCTTTGCTGCTCACTTTTCATATTCACTTGCACAGCCCCTTTTTAAAGGAGGGAGGACACATTCATTCTCCTTACAGATAGAAAGCATAAGAACAACAATGCCTGAACCGGGACTCGAACCCATGACTCTCAGATCACTGAGAAAATCCATTAAATATGAGCCCATTAAAGTAAGGGAATTCTATAAGGATATGATAAGAATGTTACTCCAGAGTCACAATGAGGCCATATTGGCAATTGATAATTTAATAAAAGATGTTCGATATAGAACATATCAAATTAATGGAGATACCTTTTAATGGCTTCCGCTGATTTTTAACCTGTAGAGAACGATGCAGCACTAAGTATTGCGATAACACCTCCAATTTCATGGGTGCTTCAAATTTACAGAGTGTACTGGATTGGAACTTTAGTGGGAATGACACTGCTTTTCATCCTATTTAATGGAAAATAAATCCATAGATTGCACATCTTGGTGGGGGCAGATGAAAGCTAAGATTCATATTCTTAAAAAGTTTCAGAAAAAAGTACTGGTTTGATCTTTTTTAACTTATATACAGATGACGAATAGTGCTATGTGATTTTGAATATATAATTAATTTACGATCGATGATGTATTAGCGGTTAATGACACAGAACTGGTTCCGTATACATCTTCAATGTTTCTGAAAGATATCGAGTGAAGTTCCTATATGTGAAAAAATTGAACATCAGAGTTTTAACCAATTTATTTCCGACAAAAAGACTTAAAAAACTGATTTAAAACTGAATATCTGAGAACTCAGCTTTAGAGACCAGAACTTAAAACGGCTGCCGAAGTAGTAGTTGATGACACTGTTTTGATTGGAATCAACTATACGAAATATATCAGTTGGTCACTTAGAAAAAAAAATCGAGCTAGCGCTAGAGAAAGAGGGAGTCAAAAGGCTTGTAAAATTAAAAACTGCTTGGGGGAGTTGCTTTGAATTTTAAGCCTCTATATAAACCACTATTGTTTAGAAGAAGAATCAGCAGAATCAATTTCCAAGTACAAAATTAAGTATGTAACCATATACCAGTGATTTAGTGGTCATACTGACAGATGTGGCTAAAATGCCGACTTTTGAAAAATACATTAGGTCACACCTTCCTTAGCCACATTCTTATAAAATTTTAAGTGAAATACTTTCTTGGGAAACATCACAATTCTCTGCCTTTTAAAATAGAATTAAAGTACTTAATATTAATAGCCGAATACTGTATTTTAAGTTAATATTTGCAGAGTTCTAGCATTCCTCTGTTACACTAAAAAATTAAAGCAACAAAAATAAGACGCTATTAAGATTCTATAAATTCTACAATAAGATTCTTAATAAAATCTAATTGTAAACTTACTTTTTTAAGGACATATAAACCCTTAAACTATAGTTTTTCTAATCCTATTATTCTATCATTGTAATTCTGATATTCATAAATTAAAGGATTTTACAGAAAATTTTGAGACAAATTAGAGGTACTATGTCTGGGAAAGAGAAAAATCTTATAATCCAGAATTAGCTTCTGGAATCTCAAAAGCTAAATTATTGAGGAATTCATGAGAAACTTACGAAAAAATCTTTAAGAAACTGGATGGATTCACCAATCGAACATTAACATGTAATTTTACTATTCAAAGAAACACCACAATCATCAACAACAACAACAAAAACTTATACACTTTCTAGTACCTTTATTTCATGGAATTGACCAATCAACATTTTTGAAATCGTGCCATTAAAAAGCAATTTAAAATTAATAATGTGAAGTGTCTTTAAATATAAATTCTCCATTTGTTTTTTATTTATTTGAAACACAGTAAAATCATTACATTGTAATAAATACACTAATGATATGTCGTATTAAAAGCTACAAACATTTTATAACTTAGATACAACATATTCATTGCCATGACATTCATTTCCTTTTCAGCAGAAGTTCTAAAGGTCAAAGACTCCGAGTCTATCAAAACCTATACCAAAGTAATTCATCTTGTCACTGCTGTTTTACGAAAAACAGCTGTTTTCTTTCAATGCAAGGCTCGTTTTACAAAAGCAACTAAAACTGCCAAGGGGAAAGAAACGAATCAAAAGCTCAAATTGAATCAGTTGGCCACTAAAGAATTGTATAACATTGAGGTTAACGACACGTTAACTGGTATCTTGTTCCTTTCAAAATAAGTACGAAACAGGAAATTGCTATATTTAGTTAATAATGAAAATACCTAAAAAAAACAACAACTCAGATTTGAAAACGATTACACAAAATTAGTTTACAATAGATTTTCAAAAAAAAAAAGATAGTTAATTACATATCAAATAACTTGATTGTCAATTTCGTAAATTGTATTTATTTTCACGCAGACGTTGAAATAAAGTGAAAAAAAAAATGATTGAAGAAAAGAGAAACAAATTCGAACCTCCAATTTAGAAAATAGTAACATGGTGATGTTTTCAATTTGATTCGTCTGTTTATTGTCATGTGACCTAGTTGCATAAACTGCCACATCCTGTGCTTAACAGTTTTTATATCACGCAATTTACAAAAAGAATCTAATCTAAGAATATTATTATGCTATAAAACATATTTTTTTTAATTTACCGTCTGCGTTGTATAATATTATATCGCGATTGTTTCCAAATAAATTTCTGAAATTCTTCAAATTATATCAATTTTATAAAAAAATAAGGAATTTCCATTAAACTTGAAACACAAGTAAGCCAAGAGAAATAAATATTTTGAAATGTAAATTAGTTCATAAATGAAAACTGTAATGTAAAAGAAGACAACTCTGTAAATGAAAGTTACTGAACATTTTAATAGGAAATTAATGTTAAAAATCTAATATTAGTAACCTCTGTATAAGAAGTTACCCCTTAAAATTGTATTTAAAGGGTGTAAATGTCATGTAATGAAATTGATTTCAATGTAAAGCTGCTTTTTGAATTTAAAAATAAAATGTTTTTAATGCGATAATATGATCAAAAAATTTTTATAGGAAAACCTTAAAAGTTCAATGAGTTTTTATTTAACTGAATAACTTGTTAATATTTTAATTACCCTTCCTAAGTGCAGACCTAATCTCCAATATATAATTTTCTGCTTAGTTTGACTGTCTTAAATTCAAGCTATCTACATTCTAGTCATCAGAAAATATGCTGGTCTATAAGTATTATCATATTTCAAATATTTGTTCTTGTAAAAGTATGAATAGTAAATGGTAATAATAAGGAAACTGAAATCATTTTCAGAATTTTAAAGTTTTTTTATAACTTTTATAAAGATAATTTTGACATAGCCCATTCGCAGTCTGATTAAAATGTTAACTATAAATAAAGAAAGGGAAACCTTCGATCGTTAATTTCAAGTTATTATGCGAGAACATTATTATTTTTAAGTCATTGTTTGTCTTAATGAATTTAGCCAATTTAAACCGGTTTGAAACAATCACGAGACTTCACTATCGGTCTCTATTCCTCTCTTTATATATAGGTATATATTTATATATAATGATAATTTTTTAAACTTTCATTTTCAATTTTTCTAGCTGGCAAACTAAGTCTTGAATGTAAATATTATGGGATATGGTGCGACAAAGGCTATAATCCCAAACTAAGTTTTGGAGCTCGACCGATTTTGAGATGAAATAACAACTATGAGGTCACAGTTCTTTGTTAGCCTTTTAAAAAGGCATCTGCTATCAAAGTAGCATACGTAATAACAAAGCAATACTGGTAAAAGCAGATCAATCTTTGAAAAATTCATCTGATGTCAAACAATCATATGTAATAATAAAGCAATACTAATAAAAGTAGATTATTTTTGTTATATTTTGATCTACATGCAAATATACGGAAGCATACTTTTACATTCTTGTTGATATTCTTTATATTTGTTACCATTTGCGTTTTGCGCTATTTTTCAAATCATAAATAATTTCAAATTATTTTGTTTTTTGCCTCATCTCTATGTTAGCTAAGACTTGCTTCTCTACTTTAGACTTCTGTTATGAAAAATTAGCTAATCGGATTATTTCATCGAACTGTTTAACACCATTTAACCATTTTAAAATCATGAGCAACATCGATTTCTTTGATATATCAATCGCATTAACCTACAAGGCAGATTTTTACTTTTCCAAAGTTTAATTTAAGTAGTTTATTAATACGTTTCTCAACTCCAACTCATTAAAGGAATTAATTTCATAATTTTATATGTTTTTCGCAATAATTTCAAAACAACCCTTTTTATAATGTAATGGCGGAATTTTATTATTTTTGTCTTTTAATTACCCATTTTGAGTTCCATTTTAATTTCTCCATCCTTATAATTAAAAATCCTTTTTTTTTCAAACACTTTGAACAATTAAAAAAAATGAAATGATTTTGTTATATTATTTCATAAAAAATATATTTTATATCATTTCATAATCATTTTTTTAAAAAATCTTTTCAATGATGCTAAATTAATAATAGTTCAACTTTTTCCTGAATTTTCCAAATTAAAAAAATAACCTAATTTTCAACGATAGATTTTATTGTAGCTTTGAAATTCATGCCTCTTTTATTGCTTTATAAAATACGTAATCACTTTATTTCTTTATATTTTTGAAATCTAATGAAGAAAAACAGTGTTTAAAATATATTGTTTACAAGGCAAATTAAATAATGAAGTTACAACAGTTGTAAATTATACATTTTCAATGGCGCTATAATATTATGAAACTGGTCTCCGTCAGCTATAATATAAGAGAATCAAAGTAGAATGGCTTTAATGTCTGATAATTTGACGGAATCATAAACATAGAGTTATATTAGGTTACTTTATTTAGATGAAGTTAAATATATTCAACCTCCCCGGTGAAATAGCTGGTTATCAAAGACGACAAGTATTGTATGGCATTCTTTTTTAATAATAAAATACTAAATTCATAATAAAATTCTAAATAAAATTTTAATAATAAAATACTAAATTCATTCAAATGTATTAAATATATATTGATAAATTAGTATTTGTAAAATTATTAAAAAAAACGTGATAAGAAAATTAATCTGTCTACATGCAAGTTAATCTTGGTTTACAGTTTTGATACTAAAAATGTGAAGTTTGCGGAGAGTGATGAACCCCATGGAAACTGCTCGCTGAAAAACGGACACGGTTTAATTTGCCACGAGCGGTTCAAGGAGCATGGAAAAGCCCGCCTATATTTGCGAATGAATGGTCGCAAACCTATTTGTTCATACACATCAGATTTATATGCCAAAAGTGTCCATTTACGAATAGCGGCGTATTTACATCGCGCCAAGAGGAAAGGATGACATAAATTTAAGAACGTTTTCAATTAAAATTTACTGAGAAGAAAAGCTAAACTGCCACTTAAAAACCACAACAGATTAATTCAAAAGTGATTTTTTAAAAATAAATATATGTCGTGTATTTAATTTTTGGCTTCAATCAGATAATTTGTTTGAAATACCAGATCAGTACAATAAGACTTCTCTAGAACATTTCATAAGACGAAATGGTTTGATTTTTCCCACCTTTTGCATTGCAGACTTTGTACCAGTCAACAGATTCAGCCAAATTTAAGGATAAGCAGCAATAACAAAATTGATAAGGTATCAATATTACAAAAGGAAACATTTTCTAGAATCTTATGCCACGTGCAATTAAGTTGTTGTTTTTAATGGACTGAATCAGAGATGTTTATAAAAATTTGCTTTTGGATAATATTCAAAAACATCGTTTTAAAGGGTACTTTTCCGTTAGCCGGGAGAAAGCGAAAAATCGAGAAAGAAATTTAGTGGAATTCTACATTATTTAGCGATTTTTCTCTTTAAAATCAACTGTAAAAAATTTGGCGAAATTCTACATTATTTGACGATTTTTTACATGTCCCCGGCCAATGAAAAAGTAACTTTTAACGTTAGCAAAAAAAAAAAAAAAAAAAAAAAAAAAAAACGTACTTGCTAAATAGAGGAAAGAGTAAACTCTCTTTTATTTATAACAAAGTGCAATTGTCAACATACCATTTCGTAGGAATCAGTTATTGCTAAAATTTTCGATTAAATATTTTGTGTAATTAGCTCTTTATGGTTGACTTTCTCAAAAATGGGTTTCTGAATTTTGAAATTTGACAGACATTTGCTATTTTAGGCCTTTCTATTTTATTGTGCACTACATCGCCCTAATTTCATATAGCCTCCTCTAAAATCAGAACTTTAATTTGGAACTTTGTAACAAAAACATCCTTGATGTGACTATTAAAAAATGGATATACTCTAAAAAGTTTCATCTTTGGTTATTTATTGAAATTAAAATTGTAAATATAATAAAATCGCAAAGTGTTTATTAAAATTATTCTTTAATCAGAAACTTACTTATTATCGAAGAATAAAGCTATCTTTATAATAGGAACTAGTCGCCTTTGGCGATCAACCAGTTCGGTGAAGATATTGGTTACATTCAATTTCAATTAAATCATTTAGATATAACATCCTTGTCCAAGATTATATTCATCAATCTTAAAGCCGTATTATTTTAATTGACATGTATTCAATTCCTTGTATATATGGACTATTCTAATGAATACAAAACAGATAATATCAAATTGTATAAATATTGTGCTTACTTATTTTCTAACATGCGCAATGTTAAAAATTAAGTTTTTATTCGTGTTGTAAATTGCACAAAAATCAATCGGAATCCTTCATCTTTATTTTTCGAAAATGGGAAAAACAACAACAACGATGAAACGGGGGAAAAGGTTTAAATTTCTGAGCATAATTGTAATGTTTTGGTGAGAATTGTGTAAAAAAAATATAAAAAAGCAATATTCGGTAAAAAATTATACTATAATTAAATTGGTATAATTGAAGAGAAATTTTTTTTTAGATTTTGAAATAGTGTAAAACTTATTTTCATGCAATAATATTTCTGGGAGTTATTGAAAAAAGTGCCAAAATGTAATACGTTTTTTTCCTCCCAACTTTAATTCATTAAAAATTTTAATTTAATTCCCTCTTACACCTATAGATTACCTGTACCGCTTGCTTCAACTATAAAAAGAATTAAAAGCAAGGCTATGTTATGACAAAAACAAGTAATATATATATAAAATTCAAATAAATTCCTACTTAGGTCAACAAAGAAAATTTCTATTTTAATTAATTTTTATTAAATAATACAGTTAATAGAAATAATTTATCAAAACATTACGGATTTTCGCAAGAATTGAACTCGCAATCTTCACCTTTACGTGAAAAATTCTGAAATCCTTGCATTTTACCGATTGAGCTACTGCCTGTTGATTTCAATTTCAATTCGCTAGAACTCTATTTAAAGTATTGAATAATTAAATTTAGCTAATGAATTAATAATTGAAAAACTGTATTAACATGAAGTGTCATCAAGTACAAGTTTAAAAAATGTATTTGAACTTGAATGGATGAATAAAAATATATTAACGATTGAAAATTTGAACAAGATATACAGGGTGTCCATCATTAAATGACCCTACTTTAAAGTTGTATACATGCGAAACTATTGTTCAGAAAGTTATGAAATTTTGTGATAGGACATAATGAAGGGATGGGCATTTGTTTGAGCGAATAAAAAAAAATAGTTCAAATTTTCACCACCAGAGGCAGTTTTTTAAATGAATTACACATTTAGCATATTTTTGACAAATTTATTTACTAAATATGCTCAACATCATTTTCATCAATCATCTGAAATTGTAAGATAGCATGTTCCACAGTTGACTGTAGTGTATTCTGGGAAATAGTAACAGCTGTGAGATGCTGCTTTTTAAATCGGATAAATTTTTTTGGATTATCACGACTTACCAGATGTGTTAAATGTTCTCAAAGCCAAATGGATTTAGGTCTGGAGATCGGGGAGACAACAGATCACGAAAGTGACGGCTGATGGCGCGTTCTTCTGTAAAATGATTATGGAGAACGTCCTTTACACAACGGCTAATGAGTGGAGGAGCTCTTGCATGAAGAGTGTACTCGAAAGGCATTGACGTGCTTGCAAATCCGGGATAATTTTATTCAGAATAAATGATACATATCGCTGTCCGGTGAGCGAGCATGTTACCGGACCTCTCGCACTTCATTCCTGGAAGAAATGCGTATCGAGAATAAATGATGCAGACCCCCCCCCCCACAGTTACTTTTAGTGACTTCAAAGGAACATGTAATAGTCAGTGATGATTTTCTCAATCCCGAATTCGGCATTTGTGAGTATTCACCGAACCGTCCGATTAATAAGTAACTTAAAAAATATTTTTTTAAAAAATTAATACCTACTTAAATAATAAAGGAAAATGTTTTTAGCTATTTTTTATTAAGTCATTACAATTGTTGTTCTTCTCGTGTTCCACTTTACAACGGAAGGAGGGGCACAGTAGTATCTTAGAGTATGACACTTGAGCACCCGAGGGCAGAAGTCTGACTTCTAGCACACATACGTCACAAACCCTTTTTACGGGGTAGACTTCATTCATGCATTTCATTCATCCATCCACAGACCGTAATTTAAATCTGAAACAGAGAACGATGAACTCTGACCCAGTATCCCCAACTCTCTACATGGAGAACTTTGAGACCTCAACAGATTTAACGTCCACCACACACGGAGAATCTTTGGCTGACAGATTCCAAGCAACCCAAAGGATACGAATCCAGCGCCCTACCAACCATGCTATCTAGGCATAACAATTACATTAACTATAAATAATTGATTAAAAAATTATACTAGTAATGATTTTTCAGCACCAATTGAATATTAAAAGTCAATTGTGGCAACGCAAAATACGATTTTTCAACACCAGTGTTGAACGCAATACAGATTAGAAATATATAATTTTCTTTATTCTGTATTATTTTCATTTAAAAATGCTTCAAAATGAATCCAGAAAATCTATTAACCAACAATTTTTAGTTTTAAATGCATCAAACATTATGAAAATAAACAGAATCGTTTAAAATAATCGGTTGAAAACATGCTAAGCCTAACCTTATTGGTGAGGGGGAAAACAAACTGATTTCGCTACTATTTGGCGATCATGAAAATAAGATTTTTGGCGAGAAAGTTAGTTTTTAATTAAGTAATGAAAATTAATGAATTGATATTTGAAAAAAAATAGTATTAACATCAAATGTCACAAAATCATTAATCGAAGATTTTTCATAATCAATGAACCTTTTCATATCTCTTTCAAAGTTCAATACTTCCTTAGAGTAGTCGTTGCGGAATCATTGTTTTGATAAAATATTTTAACAAACAAAGCTCGATCTGGTAAGGATATTCTGATTAGCATAGCGACATACCGAAATCTCAGCAAAAGTTTTTAAGTTTTATAACAGATGATGCATGACTTAAACAAAAATTTGCATTTTTCATTCGTCTTCGTTCATTCAAATCTCTTGTTCGAAAATTAGTTTCGGAACAAGCTTTCGTGCATTTTTTAATTCTCTTTTCTGCTAACGACCTGTTTGATGTATGCATCGAATTTCTGAATCTTTAGTATTTAAATCCGCAGCAGGGTAAAAATATTTAGTAACCAAAAACGCAAAAAACAAACATAGAGAAGCTTTAATATTTGAACTATGATGTTATAATAAGGCTTGAAATAACAAAAGATATCCAAATTGGGCGAATCATCTAATAGATGGTAAAGTAAGTACATAAATCATAGAGTTGATCAGACTAGAAGTTTTTTTTTCTGCATTTGGAAGTTAGAAATATCTTTAAGATTCAAATAATAATCAAAATAAATTACTTGTTAATAAATGTAATTAATAAATTTGTTACTAATATGCTTGTTAGGTGTATTTCTTATGGCTAAGAATTATCTTTCTTGCCAGTGTCCAAGCATAGGGGTAGCGCGTCTTCCCTTGCTCTGGCGTCCCGGATTCGAGCATGGTTGTTCTTCTAGGTTCTATCTGTAAGGCGTGTGAATGTGATCCCTTGTAAAAAAGGACTGAGTAAGCGAATGTGATGAGTGAGTAGCAAAAGTAGTACTCTTGGTCATAGTTGGCGCTACTACAAAACAATTGTAGTAGCTGATTAGGCTTATATCACTGACTATCTCAGCGAGTTTGTCCATGACAAGTGCCATAAGAAACAACAACATAATCTTTCTTAGGTTCTTCAGGAAAGAAAAAGGAATAGTTTAGTATTCACTAAATATAATATATTTACTTTTAATCAATTAATTGCCCTGAGTGGTTACAAAAGTTAATACTTTATTAGAGGTCTTCTCAGATAGCAAATTCAATGAAATTTCAGTTTTGTATCCTTTGGTAAATTTTTTTAATTAAAAGTTTATTTTAGGAACAAAAAGAAAGAAAGAAAAACCATTTTCTTGTACAGTAATAGCGAGCGTATATTCTTAATCAAAGGTTGACTAATTCTGTATTTCGCATTCAAGTTGATATTTTCAGCGTGAATGTTTTCTTATACTAAATTCTCTTTCTTTTCTCAATTATTATATCATAAATTTATATTGTTGCTTTAATATTTTCCTTGCGCATTTAATTTTTTTAATTAATACTTTTTTATCAATGTTCCGAAGCAATTCGGTAAAAACCTCCCTTTTTTAGGCCCTTAAACTACATTCAACCCACTGCAGACGTTTAACATCTCTGGTTCACTAATTAAAAAGTCACTTCACAAAAATCAAAATTCTTGTTCTAAAAGCAATGTGCTTACACTATGATGAGATTTCAAAAACTTGGATTGAAATGCAAAATTAATCCGTGGATACTGAGAAAACTATGAAGTCTTAGTTCGGCATTTACCAGAAGAAACATCGTGTCGACAAAGTTAGTTTAGATACAGTTAATAAAAGAATTATGTTTAAATAATGAATCAGATATATCTATAATGAAGTTAAACTCTATACTCGAATGTATTCTAAACTATTTCATTATTATTTTAAGACTGAAATATACGATGTTTCTAACAAAGAACTGAGTGACTCACCTCTTTCAATATTTAATTCTGACTTAGCTTCGATTGATTTTGATTTATGCATAATCATCAAATAGAGGATCCATTTATAGGGTTAAATCTCCTTCAAAAGAGGACGTAGGATAAGCATTGGTATATGGCGCACAGAATTTAACTTCTTATTTCTAATAATCCAAATATGTTCATGAATAAACTATGAGTTCGCGTGCCTACTACTTTGAAGGAAGGGTAGTGAATAAGCAATATGAGAATAAGAGGCACATTTCTTAGTTCATTAATTTTATTTTGCTTTTGCAAAGGATTAGATTTGTTTAGCATATATTAAAAGACATCGACGTCAGAATAGTTGACTAAGAAATGAAAGTTATATCACGCATTCTTGCTCATTTTAATATCTCTGAAGACTTTTCATTTAAAGTCAAGTGAAGTCACATATACACATCGAAGTGGTACAAATGATTGTTTATCGTCCTAAGAATAATTGATTAAGAAGTGTTAGTTATATCTCATATTCTCACAAATTTTAATATTTCTCAAGTCTTTTCAATTAAAGACAAATGAAAAGGCATAAACACATCGAAATAATACAAACAGATGCACAGAAAATTCTTCAAAAAAACCCACAATAAAGCGTAAAAGATTGAATTGTTAGATAAAAATTATACATTTACCACGTCAAAAGGAACATTTTGTATTAATTTGTATGCACATTGAACGAATTTAAGTAGTTAAAGTACACGCATTGTACATATCGTCTTCAAACTTTTATCAAACATCTGTAGGAAATTAATAAACTTTTATAAACCTATGTTGTTGTTGTTACTTATGACACTTGCCATCTTGGACAAGCCCCCCGCTGATACGGCAGCAGATTTAAGCCGAAAGGAGCGTCTCTTGTTTTTGAAGTAGCGCCAACTAGAATCAAGAGTTCGACTTAGCTATACACTCACCATATTCGTTTGCACAACCCACTTTTTACACATCTCACAGATAGCACACAGAACAGCCTGCCCGAACTGGGATTCGAACCCGGGGCTCCAAGAACATGAGGAAGACGCGCTGCCTCTGCACCAGAAAGTCGGCATGTACATATACTAGAGCTATAAGCTTTTATAAATATCTGGTAAAAGGTAAGAATTTATCCTATTTTAACCACTTCGCATACAATGACGTGTCTGACAAACGCATCGAATTACTCAATTTTTATTTTTAAGTCTGCAATTAAGCCACAGAAGTAAGTATTTAATAGTAAAAAATCAATATGAAACGATTTGGTATCCCAAATGCTCCATATATTATTTAACAAATTCAAATTAACAATAAATTACCAAAATAGGATGAGTTATCAAATTAGAAAGTTAAATAAATTCGAATGTCAAGTGGTTAATGTTAGAAAATAAATTTTCTTTTAGTGAGAAGAAAGTTTATTCTGCTTGATTGTCCAAAATGGTGGATGTTATTGCTCGAAAAAAATTCATTACATTATATTTTTGCCATGAAATTTTTTGTTACACAAAGATAAATGTGGCAAAATGCTTTGGAAGACAACCTTTTTATCAAAAACAACAATATTTGATCAGAATAAATTTAAACATGGAAGAGAATCTGGAGTTGGCGATTTTCGATCAAGTAAATCATCAATATGGATTCATAAATAAGGTATCGACAAGTTCAGACATTGGTTTTTGTATGGTTTCTCGCCAATAAGAAACTTTATTGCCAAATTCCTACATCATTTGATTTTTTCCATGATAATTTGAAAATTCACTTAGTGTTGCGACGCTTCACTTCTGTTGTAGAACTTCGAATTTGTCCCAAAAACAAGAGCGTGTTCTAATGTTTTCTGAAGCCGATTCCTTTTTAAAATGCATTTTTATTGGTGATGAAACGTGGATATAAGTTTTGGTACTGAAACAGCTCAAAATCAAGCGAATGGGGCTTAAAACATGAAGTAAAACCGAAAAGACCACATCAAAGTTGTTTCTGAATCAAAATCTTGTTGATTAGTTTCTTTAATTGCTGCATTGTTGTGCAAAATGAATGCCTATTGTTAGAAATCTCTAACGAGGCCGGGTTGATAGAGCCTTGGACTCGTACTCCTTAGTTTATGGGTTCGAAACTCACCGTCCAAAAGATTCCCCGAGTGTATGGCGGCTGGCACTCGTTAAATCTATTCTTGGTCGCAAAGTCCTCCATGTCGAGAGTAATACCACTGGGGCAAAGGTGATCGTTATCTGTTCCAGGTCTTAATTACGATCTGAGATGAATGAATGAATTTGCATGAATGAAGTCCTAAAAAGGGTTGTAAACGTCACAACCCTTTTTAGGGTACCCCCTAAAAATTGTTGTGACGTGTGAGTAGCTAAGTCGTACTCTTGGCCCTAGATGGTGCTACGTGTGAAACAAAGAGATGCATTTCTTAGGTTTAAATTCTGCCGATAGTATCAGCGGGGGCTTGCCCACAGCAAGTGCCATTAGTCACAATACAACAGAAGCCTCTAATGTTGCTTTCCAGTATCATCGAAAGAAAAACTATTTTACAATCAGCCCTGTGGGCGCTGATCGAGTGCCGCGCGAGTGATCATGGAGCTTGGCGACATAATTTTCGACCATTTGGCGACTTTGAGACGAATTTAACAGCAAAATAGATATTGCTGGAAACTTCGAGAATTTTATCGATCCTGCCAATAGGAACCGAGATAGTCCAGAACCTTCTCGGCCCATCCCCCGAGAACTATGAAAGACCAGTAGTCTCAAGCATCAAGAAATTGAACCAGAATCATGTTCAGAATTGGAGTCAAGCAACGAGTCGTTGAGAGGATAATAAAGCATCGGCGACATAGTTTAGCATTGTATGAAGCTCAATCTAGTGCTAAACTGAGTAGTACGTCGAGACTTTGTATATTGGGGAAGCATCAAGTTGTGTGTGGAGTAGCCAGTCGTGTGGTACTGAGTTGACAGTTAGATACAGGTAAAGTGAGAAGACAGTGGAGAATTTCAGCTGTTTGGATAGACCGTAGAGCGAAGCTTTGAATATCCTCTCTCCTACTGAATTCTGTCTGACCAATTTGTGTGCTGTGGTTGATTTATACTTGTGGGCTACAAGTAGTGTTCGTCTCGGCTATACATATTTGCCATCTATGTATTCATCTTCTTTGCGTTAGTGCCTTCGTGTTAAATGTCGTTTTCTACTGAGACCTGATGATTGTTTCTACACCATACACCCACTATAAACGGACCTGATGGATTTACGAACTAGGAAGAAAAGTACTCCGAAACACTATTAATTATTTAAAAACTCAATGAAAATTATTATTTGAATGTTTAAAGCTATTTGCTTCAAGCAACCATTGAACAAGCCATGAAATGCGGTGGAGAAAATTCACGAGTTTTTTACCTTCTTCTCATGGTCTAATTTGTATTCGTGAATTTTTAATCAAATATTCAACAAATATTTTTCCACAAAATTATATATTTAAGCATTAAACATATACAAATTAAATTTTGATTTAAAATAAAGAAATTTGTGCATGATAAGCCTAAAAATATCTAAGATAAATTTAAATATTAATGATTAAATCAGTCGGTGCGTTTGTCTTCATTATTGCAAACAATGCATGCCAATTATTTATATGCAAAGCACGCAGGTCATGCATTTTTATGTACGCCTTTCAGTGGTATTATAAAAAAATAAATATTTTGTCTGCCTTCCGAAAATATAGGAAATTTACCGCTTCTAAGGAAAATTCCTGTTTTAAAAAGATATTTAGTGATTTCAACCACCAGTATTTTAATACCATAAGTAAACTAAAAGTTAATACTGCTATTGAACATTTCATTACAAACCGTATATGGTGACTTTTGAGAATGAAAAAACAGGTTAATATTTTTTAATTGTTCAATTTCAATGTCTTTATAAATGTTACATTTTTTTAAAAAAAATTCTGCTTTATTCGACGTCAAAAAATGCATGCCAATTTATAACATTCAGAGCATTTTAGTTATTTGAAATGAATATAATATTTTGCTAAATAAATATGCTTCAAAAAAGGAAATAAACAATCTAGAATTTACCATTTTGATTTATAGACAAAGAAAAGAAAATTTTTAAAATAATATTTACTGACATTTTATACATATATTTTATTAAAAAAAAGAGAGCCTTTTCATAAGGAAAGAAAAGATATTTCAATCCTTTCTTTAATAGCTCCAATGTATTTGAGATATCACCATAATTATTTTATATTACATATATCACTATGATTTTTTTAGAATTTTTCAACATTAATAATGAATAAAAAGTAACCATGTAAGTTCTTTATGCATACTGCCTTAAAAAAATCCGCGTTTGACTACTTTTTTTGCTGTTATTCATGCCAATACATAAAATGTGTTTTCCTGGATCCTTCTTTTACAAAGTACTGATGACTGATCGTTATTGAAATTTATGATTTTCTTATTTCTATATAATAACTTTTTTGGCGTATCAGACAGCAATATTGTTAATAACTTTTCTTCAAGAAAATGAAAATTAGAAATGGTGCAGATTTTGTTGAAATAAAATTTATAATAATTTCAAACAAATAATATATAAACAGTCGATTTATTTACAAACATCTAATAATATTTACAGAATAGTACACGTTTTCGATTTTTTATTCTTCTTACGCTTAGCATTTTTGGGACTACCTTTCGGTTTTAGGAACTGAGGAATTTCCGATTCTAATATCTTCCTTTCTATAGGCTTCGAGTCACACAAAACTCTGTGTAGCACGATTCGATAAGTGCCTGTTACACTACTACGAGACCCTTTGCGACTAGCTTCTTCCAGCATGGCGTCGGTTATCCCCAAATCTGCCAGCTTCTCACGAACACACATATCAACACTTGACAGAACTGTACCGTTACCGTTACAGTCAGCGTTTTCAGAAACCATTCCAACATCTGGTAAAGCTTCGGGTAGAGTCTGTCCCATCAACCAATTCGACTTCTTCAGCTGGTCCAGTGTGGTCCTCGACTTTGGATCTTGCTTTAGAATACCTACTATCAGATAGTGGCATTCTGTACTGAGGTAGTCTGGGATTGTATATTCGCCTTCCAGAATCTGTTTCTTCAACCCAGAAACTGTGGTAGCCTTGAAAGGCATGGTGGCTGTCAGCATGAAGTAGAGGAGGACACCGAGAGCCCAAACGTCCACCATGGGTCCCACATAGCTGTCGTCTCTGAACAGTTCGGGCGCAGCATACGGAGGGGAGCCACAAAATGTCCTCAGGGGCTCTTGGCTATTTGGAATATGGGTGCTGAAGCCAAAATCTCCCACTTTTACTATGTTTGGTCCATGGAAGAAGACATTTTCTGCCTTCAGATCTCGGTGGACGATGTTATGGGAATGCTACAATGAAAATGGATGGAGATTTTTAAAGAAATTTATGTAGAGAAATATTACAATTTGAATATATATGTAAGGTGATAAATCTTGCTACACTTTTGGAAAAAAAGCACCTTTCAGATTCTGTAGCTTATGACTTTTACCATTCATTTCTTTTTATAGGTCCTCAATGCCTTTCAAAATATTGTTAATAGATTGCTATCAGAATTGTTTTCTGTTAAAGAAGTTCTGTTTTCCAATTTATTGCTAGTTCCGACTGTTTATCTACTCTTGGTATTTAACACCATTTGAGTATTTTCAGATTCATTTGTTTTGAAAAGGTCATGATATAAATATTCCAGCTTATATTTTTTAAAACTTAAACTAAAAATCTTCAATTCGTGCTTAAAATTTTTATGTGTTGAGAGATTAACTACACCAGTTTCTGCAATAAAAAGTAAAGAGGTGCTTCAAACGAAGTATATATATATATTCTTTTCTACACTAACTAGTTAATTATTCTACATTATTATTAAATGCGATAAATCTTTTACTGATTTAAATGTACAATATATAGATTAGGTTAAGTAGATTTAAGTTTTTTTCTTTCTTTGCTTTGGTTATGGAAGAGTGTTTTATAAAAAATTTCATAATTAGGTTCATTTTCTGAATGTATTGATCCAGACGACTGGAAGCAATAAGACGTTACTTTACTCAAAATCAATTTTTTAACGTATGCTTTTCTTGAAATCTTAGTAAAAAAGATATTTGAAAAAGGTACACATTTTTTAATTCTTTGCAATAATTATCAGGACTGGATATTAAACGCCTCCTTCAGCTTACAATTTAAAACAAGGGCAAATCTGTAATGAAGATATTCGGAAAATTGGATTAAATAAGAGTGAATTATAAGATATTATTAGGTTCTATCATATATTGTTTTGTGAATTCGCATCCTTTGTACTTCTGGAGGATACACACTGGATTTTAAAACTAAACTTATTGAAGTATATGATTTGAGTCTGCGAATGTAAAAGAAAAGTATTATACGAATTCGAAATTAATTGAGGTATGAATATTTAAATTATTTTTTCCGATGCATATATATTGAATTTACAACTCTCCGCTTTTATTCTAGAAATTATATTTTTAAAAATCCATTTATGCTGCATAACATACTATTTATATTTCAATAAATAACGAAATATACTCAAAGCTTACTCAAAAACTTTTCCTTTAAAGAAAAAAATTAATGCAATCTATACTGATTTCATTATGCTTTTATTTTTAAATGAAACAAAATTTAATAAAACATTTCAAAATACATTCTTTATCTGACTGCAAGGTAAAAAACTGTAAAAACTAATACTCCATTTTTTAAAAAAAATAAATTTAATCATTTCTTTTTTAAATTTAGACTAAAGTTTGAAATTTTTTGCCATTATGATTTATTATGTTAATCTTTTGGTAAAAATCATGCAGTCATAGAATACTTATTTCTGTCACGTTTAACTTATTTCATAATCCTTTTTTATATGTTTTGAAATAACAAATAGCAATAAAACGTGCAGCGAGGCACATAGAAATATTTCACAGTAATTAAAAAGCTTTACAATTCTTTCATTTTTAATGCAATAATTATAATAATTATTAATAATTATCATAAACAGATTATTCCTAGAAAACCAATGAACTGTAGATGGCTGTTTCCACGTTCGAAATAGGGAGTGAAAAAGCTCGATAAAATAAAGCAATTTTCTTTTTAAATGCATACTTTCATTGCACAGAAAATTGCCTTTCTTTATAGCTAACTTATATGAATTCATGTTAATTACTCTTCAATATAATATTTGAAAGAACTATTTAAATAAGAGTATGGATACTTTCAATGATGGCTGATCACTCAAAACAAAAGTAATGCAAAAGATTAGTTTCTATTAAATAATTTTTTACTTTTAGAATCATATTTTTAGTCTGTTCCACTCCCAGTTAACGTCGAAGCACTGGATGAAACCTGTACTTCAATGTTCAACTATTTTTTATCATTCTTACTGAAGAATGATTACTTCATCCGAATAATTGATTTAAAACAAAAGAAAGAAAATTTTTGAATGATTTCTAGAAAGCAAGAAAATGAAATTTAAAGAAAAACGATAATCAAATAAAATAATTTAAGAGAGGGAAAAAAAGATAAAAAAAAGAACGAAAATGAAATTATCTATGCGAATAAAAGATTATTGAGACTAGGATTTCGTTTTGTTTACGTAAGACTCTTAATTATAGCAGTCACAAAATCCTGCAGCTCTCTAATTTCTTCTCTGTATTTGCATACGGATGTTTTTACTAACACAATTTATAAGCAATTGTAACCTGCTTTCTAGAAATGGATTTCAGTGTTTCTCTATATGTGACATGAGATTTCTTGAGAGTATTAGATTTTCCAATGAAACTAATGGTATAAATTTCATGTAGAAAGGATTCACATGTATTTTTTCCTTTCACTTAAAATATCTGCATGGAGACATAGAGAAATGTTGTTAAATATCGAGGTTAATTAATCCATTCGCTGCCAAGCCTAAATTGTATGAGGTTATTCCCATTGCCATTTCTGTTTTGAGTGTTATTGTTTATCTAAGTTTTATTATTTCAAAATAAATACACATATTTTGTCATAAATAATAATTTACACGTTTAAAAATCAAACACGAGTATACTCGTGGTTGGCAATGGGAATAATCTCACACAATTTAGGCTTGGCAGCGAATGGGTTAAATAAAGTAGAGTTTTTCTTTAAAAAATTATTTGTAGCTTTTTTTCAAGTTTTTTCACTTGTATATCTATGTTTATGGCCATAAAAGTTTGCAAGTTAGACAAGTTGTACGTCATAATATATTTAAAGTATCACGAGTATATTCGTGCTGGCAATGGGTAACACCCTGCCAACCACGAATATATTTGTAGTTGGCAGCGAATGGGTTAATAGGTTGTCAAATAATAATATTTTTAATTTGCACATAATCTATACATTTAATATTCTGCAAACATTAATATTTTTTAAAAATTTTAATAATGAATTTTTAATTGTCCTATTTTTAAAGAGTTCCAATTTTCTTAGCTTAATTAATTTTTTCCGTCAAGCTTATATATGTCAAAGCAAAATCCTAAAAACGTGACAAAACTTCTCAACTACTTTGAATTTTCATCAAATTTATGATGTATTTTTAACTCAATAAATATTCAAGAATATTCCTTTTTTATAATAATTTTTTAATTAAAATTTCTTCATAATTTTATCCAAGTTTGACAAGTTGTGCGTTATAATATATTGAAAGTATCACGAGTACATTCGTGCTGGCAATGGGTAACACCTTGCGAATTACGAGTATATTCGTGGTAGGCAGCGAATGGGTTAAATAAATTCGACAAATAACTGGCAAATGTTAATGCAGCTTCTAATGTATAAAGTAAGAATGATGCATATTTTTGAAAAAAGCACCGTTTCACTTTCAATAGACTTCCATATTTATATCACTCAGTGAACATCAGAAAAGTAGAGGAAACAGCACGAAAACATTGTAAATTTAAGCAAGACAAAGTTGATAGGAATAGGGGTCACAGTTTATCAGCACATGAAACAGAATTCTAAGCCAAGAAGATAAGGGAAACATTCACCATATGATCAACGGCCGCTGTAATCTGAGCAAACAGCGGCCTCGCCGCCTTTTCGCTGAATGAACCGTGTTGAGAAATCCTGTGGAACAATTCTCCGCCATTTGCGTATTCCATGACCAAATAGATGCGGGAGAGCGTTTCCAGGACTTCGTATAGCCGAATGACGTGCGGATGGTGTAGGGTTTCCATGGACAAAATTTCTCTCGCCAGCATTTTTTGGGTTTTGTTGTCCAGCTTGGATTTGTCGAGGATTTTTACTGCCACCCTCTCTAAAATTTAAGAATTGCGGCAATTAATATTATGGTAGTTCACATTTAATTCTAACTCATTTATAATATAGCCAAATCAAATGCTATTAGAATAGCTGTTTAAAAATATTTAAAATTATGCCTATATATA